>JANZXR010078865.1:0-11115 GCA_027575705.1 Erythroxylum echinodendron
AGATGATATGTTCTGCTTCTTCTGTTTTCTGTATCGTCTGTAAAGACGTATCCTCTGTGATGACGTCAGCTTCCTCTAGGTGACGTCATCTTCCTCTCTAAGGATGCATCGTCTGTAAAGATGCATCTTCTATGAGTCATTTTCTTTTGTAAGCTATCTTTTTCTGTAAGTTATCTTCTTCTGTGAGGATGCATCGTCTGTCAAGATGTAGTCCTCTATGAACTAGCTTCGTTTGTGTTTTGATTCCTCTGTGAACAAACTTCTTCTGTATTGCTTCGTCTGTGATGACGTCAGCTTTCTCTGGGTGCCTTCATCTTCGTCTGTATTGCTTCGTCTGTGTTTTGGTTTCCTCTATCTTTTGCTTCGTCTGTCTTTTGCTTCGTCTGTCTTTTGCTTTCTTTTGCTTCGTCTGTCTTTTGCTTCGTCTACTTTCTACCTAAGTGGCTGAAACTTCCTCTGTATTACTGTTCATGAACTTCCTCTGTGTTACTGTTCATGAACTTCCTCTGTGTTACTATTTATGAACTCCATCTGTGTTACTGTTCATGAACTTCGTCTGTGTTACTGTTTATGAACTCCTTCTGTGTTACTGTTCATTGTATATCTTCTGCCCTATTTTTGACCCTTCAGAAGATAAAATTGGTCTTTGAGGTCTGCATGGAATTTGTATATCTTGATGTCCTCTTTCGAATCATATAAAGAACAATTAAATCCGATATCTATAGGAAAAGTTATGCTAATAATAAAACTTCCTCTGTGATGATGTTAGCTTCCTCTGGGTGGCGTCATCATCATCTGTAAATCATCTTCTTCTGTAAGGATGCATCCTCTGTAAAGATACATCTTCTATAAATAAACTTATATCCATTGCACTCCCTTAAGTTTACGTGAGACCTGAAAGAGTGCCATGGAAAGAGGCCAATAAGAATTGAATCGTGATGTTAATAGTTTTTAATAAGTTTTGATAAGAGAGAGAGAGAAGTTATGAAGAAACCCTGGAATTGCCATTGAACATGCATCATGCATACTTTCTATACTTTGATATTTTTGGTACATTTGTACAAAAGGTGATAATTGTAAATGTGTTCTGTCTGTTTTAGAGGAGCACATCAGATGACAGTTAAACATTGCCGGACCATCCAAGCAATAGCTTCTGGGAGCGTACAGGGAGTCAACCTAGATGTATTCCTAGGATTGATTTGATTGTATGAACCTTGATTTGTTAACTTCTTGTGTATTGTTTCTGAATTTCGGACCTGAGGTCCGAGGAGTTTATTATGTGATTACGTATTGGAAGTTCCCTGATTTGTTATGAATTTCTAAAGATATCGTTCCTCAATAATAGTTGAATGCCAGACTTATGTCTGATGACTGTGAAAACTTGGTTTGAGCATTTGTATAAGATTGTGTATATGACATATTCAGTATTTGATGCATTTCATAAAATGCATGCTCAGATAAAGGCATTGTGACTTGAGATGCCAGTTTGAAGCGCTTCCACGTAGAGCTTTGCTCCGTGATATATGTGTTCTGCACGTTGAGCTATGCTCCGTGAGTTTGTTCCGATTGAGCGCTATGAGCCAAAACTTTGTATAAGTATGTGAAAGACACTTAGTCATAATAATAAGAATGACTACGAGTCTCATGCATATGCTATGCAAATACGTATGCAATTCTTCAACGATATGCAAAACTGAAATGAATGACCTTATGTTATGCCATGTTATGTTAGTTTCTGAATAAATACTTATCTTTTCTGAATGAATAACTGCGAGACATGGGATGTGTTTATGTGATCCGGTGAATTCATAAATGATGGTTCACTCATTGAGTTTGAAAAACTCATTAAAAATTGCACTGTGGCTTTTCAGGTATGAGACAGGAAACCTAAGTTTTTAGTCAAGACTTAAAGATTCTATTAGATAGAGAAATGGCTTAGAGGTCTGTCAGCTGACTCCAAAAGGGATATAGTTTTTGCTATTTTGTAATTTTTGTTAAAGCCTGTATCAGGTCTTGTAAATATTTGTTTAATAGAAATAGTGTAAGTTTATAAATGAATGAAGTCAATGTTTTAAGAGAAAATTATAACGATTTTCGAGTATGTTAGATGATGCCATGTGTAAGTTAGAAATGTTATTGCTTCAACATATCATTATTGTAGGTTATGTTCTTAAAAGCTTAGGTATGTACCCTATGGTAGTGGGATGTTGCACTCTATACATTCCTCGTACACTTTATACACAAAAAATACCATTTCCATAAAGACTCCAAAAGAACAAATTGGATAACCAATTTGCAAGGTTTGAATAAAAGCTAAAGAAATTGAAAATTACCTCACCCTTTGTGGAAGCTTTGAAGAGCGCACCCACGCATGCAAAATTTCTCAAAGATATATTCTCAAATAAGCAGACTTAGGATGATAATCAATTGGTAGCCCTAACGGAAACCTCCAGCTCCTTAATTAACAACCACATTCCTTTACAATTAACAGATCCAAGGAGTTTTACAATATCCTATGTAGTTGGTAACTTAAAGATTTCAAGATGTTTATGTGACTTAAGTACATGATGCCTTTGTCAATTGTTAGGAAATTGAGGATGGGAGATATGAAACCAACTTCTATGCTTATTTAGTTGGCAAAACAATCAATCAAGAAACTGTTAGACTTGGTAGAGGATGTACTTGTAAAAGCAGACAAGTTTATCATCCCTATGGATTTTGTCATGTTAGACTTTGAAGATGAACAAAACTATCCACTAATCCTTGACTTACCATTTTTACCATCGGAAAAGCTTTGTTCAATGTCCATAAAGATAATCTCATCCTTTAGATTGGAGATAAACAAGTGAAATTTAGCATGAACAAGGTATTCAAGAATTTGAAGGAGAGTAGCTCATTCAGGAGAATTAATGTGTTTGAATCTTCTAAGGAACAAAAGGACGAAAGACATATGACAACAGACATACATCTTGAAGCATATAAGAAAATATCTATTCATGAAATGGAAGCTAAAGAGGAGATGAGGGTGATTAAAGAAGAACAAGAAAAGATCACCTTTCTATAAAGAAAGTTGTTGGATTCGATGGAAGATTCAGGGAGTTTTGTTTTTCCCTATTTTTGTTGGCAGTTTGTTGTTAAAAAGGACATTACTAAGCTTATTAGGTTTCCTTAATTTGATATATTATATCCTTTTCATTATCTCTCAACATGTAGCTTATTTATGAGCTACGAAGCTAAAATTGGGAGATGAAAGGTGTGAAATGCATCGTATTTTAATAGTTTGATATGTGTTAAGCTGTTTATTCAATTGTTTAGTATTTGTTTAGGGTAGAATTGTGTTAGGTTGTGATTTATTTGTGTTTTAAGTGTTTTATGGGTCAGAATAATCCTTTGAGGTACTTTGATGTGTTTGGTAGCATTTTAGGGTAAAGATCGAAGAACGGAGGGGTTTTGGAGCAAATTGGGGCCAATTATATGGCCCACGATCATGACAAAAAGGCTGATATAGGCCACGATTGTGGCCTGCATTGGGTAAATGCACAGCAACTTCCAAACTTCACATTTTGAGGCATTTTTTGGACCTTTCAGACCTCGGGAAAAACCCTAGTTTAACCCTAAACACACAAGAACATAAATAAGGAGCTTTTGTATCAATCATTTTTAAAGAAACCCTAGAGAGAATTATTGAGAGATAAAGAAAGAGAAGAAGGAAGAGAGAAGAGGAGAAGAAGCCAACTTGACATACTTCTCACATTAAGAGTTTGTGGACGTCGTTGCCTCCTATCATCCGTTCAATTTCATATTCCTTGCTATTTTTAGTTTTATTATTGTATAGAATTGGAATAACAATTGATGATAGGATTTATGGATGTTGATGATGTTTTAAACTTACCTTTGGAGTTTTATCTTTGATTTAACGAAATTTGATTCCTTATGCATTAATTGGATTTATTGTGATTTAATTTTGGACTTACAAAATTCGATAATAAACTGAGAGGGTGAATCAAGTGAAAAATAATTAAATTGGGCTAACAAGAGTTAGGTGATTTAATGGAACAAGAATTAAATCAAATCGATAAATTGTTCGAAGAGAGATCTTGCGTAGGTTTTTGATAGCTTACTTAACAACTTCAAATCTAATTAGGATTTTGAATAGGTTGTTAATTGAGAAATTGGAACTTCCATAATCTGATTAGGGTTTATAATTTAAGGTTAATGGTTATAACTCCAGAGAGAGTAATCAACCTTAGGATTGTCTAAAACTAATAAACCAGTAATTTATAATCGATTAGGTTAGCATTAAAGATAAGTAAAATTACCTTTATCTTAATTGGTAATTCCTTAGGCTAATTGTTGATTGTGTGTTGCAACGACTAAATTATTAATACTTTCGTGATTAATTCTTAAATTGATTTGATTGATCGAATTAAATTATTGTTTTAATTTCGTTACATTTTGAATTTCTGCGATTTATTTTGGCCTTAGATTTTAGGATTAGATTATCCCCACTCGTGGGATCGACACTTTAGGTACTACGTGAACGACCCGTGCACTTTCGAATTATCGAGGTTAATCAATTAAAACTTACACACATCGAAAGAACCTGATTAAGTTTTTGGTGCCGTGCTGAGGAGGCGATTAGTTTAATTATATAATTTAAGGCATTTAGTTAGTTTTAAATTTTTGTTTTCATTCTTTGTTTCTATTTTTGAAATTATGCTCTTACATGAATACAAGAGTCATGAGAAGTTCAAGTTGTATAGCTGAAACCTTAGATTTATACATCACTTGACGAGAACGACCCATTAGGAAAGCTTAGCGTGAAGAAGAAGAAGAAATCTTGAAAGTAACAATGGATAAGGAATTTTAGCAAGATTTGGATCACGAAGCAAACTAAGGACATTAACAATGGACCCTTATGAACTTAATGAGACTAGGGTTCAAAGCGGTTAACCAAAGAGCAGTTACGCCACCTGTACAAGCACCATCATTTGAAATAAAACCAGCCCTCTTAAATATGCTTCAATAGAAGGTGCAGTACTATAGACTAACGAATGAAGATCCTAATGCACATATAGTGAACTTCCTTGAAATATGTGATATCTTTTAGTACCATCAGATGGTAGAAGATGCAGTAAGAATTAGGCTATTTCCTTTTATCCTTAGAGATAGAGTAAATGCTTGGTATCATTCCCTTAACCCAACTAATGTCACAATTTAGGATTAACTAGTTCGTGCCTTTTTAGACAGGTATTTCACCCTAATCAATACCAAAAAGATCATCAAGGAGATTACCAAGCAGAGTGACGAGGAATTGATCTATGAAGCTTGGGAAAGATACAAGGATTTGTAACAAAAAATCCCTCATTATAATTTACCGAAGGAATTCTTGTTGCAAACATTTTATAATGGAGTAACCACACATACGAGAGGCAAGATTGATGAATCTTTAGGAGGATCGTTGATGAGAAAGACAGTAGATGAAGCAGAAGAGCTGATAGAGGAGATGGTGAGTAATAGTTACCAATGGATGAACAAGCGGAGTAGACAAACCACTACATTTCAAGAACAAAATGGAATTGTAGCTGTTAATCAAATGACAGAGATGCAAACTAAATCTGACAACCTAACTTGATAGCTCAACAAGATGAAGGCTTCGTCCTCATTCTGGTGAAAGCCGTGTAACTTAAGCGTAAACTCTATGGATAAATGGACCATGATATAGTGAAATGTTTCTTGATGAAGGAACGCGATCCAAAGCAAGTGAATTATATAGGAGCTCAATATGGATGAGGAAGGGGAAACAATCCTTACTCTAACACTTGCAACCCTTGGTGGAAGAATTACCCTAACTTCTCGTGGACAAACAATGCTAGAGAATAGTTCAGACCTTAAGGACAACAAGGCTTCCAACAAGATAAACTAAGATCAATGGAATCCAAGTTGTATAAGATTCTAAATAAGCTTGGGACTTAAATAATGCGCAAAAGAAGTCGGAAGGAAAATTTAAACAAGTAATAAATAGCCATGCCTCTTCAATCCATAATCTAAAGGTCTAAGTAAACCAACGGTTAAATGCTTTCTCTATGATAAATATGTGAAGCCTTCCTAGCACTTAGGAACAAAAACAAGGGAGCAACTAAAAGTTATTACACTACAAAGTGGGAAGGAACTTGAACCACCCATAAACACAATAGAGGAGCCCATCCATCCTGTTGAGAAAAATCAAGAAAAGGAGAAAGAAGTGAATATGAGTGAATGCCCTCCTTACATCGCCCTTCCACTATATCAACCCAAGATTCCTTTTCCTCAACAATTATAAGAGAAGAAACTAGATGCACAATTTGCAAAATTTGATGAAAAATTAAAGATGCTACAGATAAATCTCTCATTTATAAATGCATTAGAACATATTCATAAATATGCAAAAATTTTTAAGGACATATTATCAAAGAAGCATACTTGGGAAGATAATTAGACAGTAGCTCTAATTGGCACATGCAGTTCTATAGTCACCAGCCAAATGCCTCTAAATTAAAGGACCCAGAAAGCTTCACGATACCCTATGCATTGGTGAATTTGAATTTACAAAGTGTTTATGCGATTTAGGTGTAAGTATTAATCTTATGCTTTTATCAATATTCAAGAAGTTGGGGCTAAGTGAGGTCATGTCAACATCAATGTTAATTCAGTTGTCTGATCAATCCATTAAAAGATCATTTGGAATAATGGAAGACGTTCTGATGTAAGTGGACAAGTTCATTATTCCTGTAGATTTTGTGGTTCTTGATTTTGAAGAAGATAAGAACTATCTATTGATCCTAGGTCGACCACTTATGAATAAAGGGAAAGCCATAATTGACATTCATGAAGGGAAATTAACACTTTGAATAGGAAAGGACCAAATTGAATTCAATATGAATAAGGCTTTAAAGAATCCAACAGCGAGCAACGAATACATAAAGGTTAAAATTATGGATCAAAATTTGCAAGAACAAGTTGAGAGTTGCATCGCAGAAGTTCAGTGGAAGTAGAGACAGACAATGGATATCAGAAACTTGAAGCTAAAGGAGATCATAAGATGGAGGAGTCAGATGTTTAAATGAATTAAGATAAATTGGATTGAATCGAAGCACCTATACCACCATCTACAGAAAAATCACTCATGTTAGAGCTTAAACCTTTACTTGCACATGTCAAATATACCTTTCTAGGTGAAGGTCAAATGTTATTGATAATGATCTCTAATTAATTGAACAAGAAACAAGAAAGTAAGGTGGTAGGAATTGTTAGAAAGCGAACGAAAGCCATTGGATGGCAAATTGCTGATATTCGAGGTATAAGCCCAAATGCACTGAATAAACCTAGAGGAAGGATGTAGGACGGTGAGGGAGCGTCAACAAAGGTTGAAACCTAATATGAAGGAGGTGGTCAAGAAGGAGAAAATCAAACTCTTAGATGCAGGGATAATTTATCCAATCTCCGATAGTGAATGGGTCAGTACAATGCAATGTATGCCTAAGAAGGGTGGAGTGATGGTAATAAAAAGTGATAGTGGAAAAGAAATTTCAACAAGAACTGTTACAGGATGGAGAGTATGCATAGATTATCCCAAAATCAACTCAGTGACTAGCAAAGATCATTTTTCTTTCCCATTCATAGACCAGATGATAGAAAGGGTAGCTGGTCATCATTTTATTGCTTTCTAGATGGATATTTGGGATATAATTAGATCTTCATCTACCCTGATGATCTATAAAAGACTACATTCATCTGCCCTTATTGTACCTTCGTGTACAGACGGATGCCTTTTAGACTATGCAATGCCCCAGCTACATTTCAAAGATGTATGATGTCTATCTTCACCGATACGATAAAAGATATAATGGAGGTGTTCATGGATGATTTTTCAGTTTTTGGGATTCTTTCAAAGCATGTTTAACTAATTTGGATAAAGTTCTTTAAAGATGTGAAGAGTCAAACTTAGTGATGAATTAGGAAAAATGCCATTTTATGGTGCAAGAGGGGATAGTGCTAGGGCATAAAATCTCATACCAAGAATTTAAGGTTGTTAGAGCAAAAACAGAAGTGATAGAGAAACTTCCACTGCCAAGCAATGTAAAAGGTATGTGAGGATTCTTAGGTCATGCAAGATTTTACCTTCGATTCATCAAACACTTTTTGCAAATTGTAATACCTTTGACAAACCTTTTAACCAAGGATGTACCCTTCCTATTTGATGACAAGCGTATGTCTATATTCAACAAACTAATGGAGGCATTAATATCAACATCAATTCTATCAACATCACATTGGACACTTCTATTTGAAGTTATGTGTAATGTAAGAGACCAATCCATAGGTTGTGCATTGGGCTAAAGGAAAGATAAAAGGTTGCATGTGATCTACTATGCTAGCAAGACCCTTACAAGACCTCAGCTGAATTACACCTCTACAGAGAAGGAATTACTTGCAGTAAGGTATACATGTGATAAGTTTCGACAATACCTTTTAGGATCAAAAGTAATCATATTCACCAATCACAAAGCATTAAAATACCTTTTCAACAAAAAAGATGTAAAACTAAGGCTCATTTGATGGGTGTTACTCTTACAAGAATTTGATATAGAGGTGTGAGATAAGAAGGGAACAAAAAATGTGGTTATAGACCACTTATCTAGACTGGAAGGAGGGGAATGCAAGTTAAGCGCTGATATTAATGAAAAATTTGCCGATGAAACCTTAATGCTACTCCAAAGTTTGACTACACCATGGTTTGCTGATATCGCAAATTATGTTGGTAGTAGTAAACTTCCTTCAGATTTATCTTACTAACAAAGAACGAGATTCTTGCATGATTGTAGCCGATATATATGGGATGAGCCAATTTTATATAGAGCATGCATTGAAGGATTAATGCGATGATGTGTTCCAGAGGAAGAAATGTTGGACATCTTAATGCAATGTCATAAAGGTCAGTATGCTGGACATTATGGAGCCAACAAAATGGTGGCTCAGATACTTGAGAGTGGATTTTATTAGGCACAATTGTTTAAGGACGCTCAGACTTTCGTATTTCAATGTGATCGATGCTAGAGAATAGGTAACATCTCTAAAAGAGATGAGACGCCTTTATCTAACATTTTAGAAATGGAAGTCTTCGATGCATGGAGCATCGACTTTATGGGTCCTTTCCTATCTTCAATAGGAAACATGTACATCCTAGTGGGGATGAATTATGTTTCACATTGGGCTGAAGCAGTGGCATCTCCAACCAAAAACAGAAAGGCGGTGTAAAAGTTCATCAAACAGTTATTCAATCGATTTAGAGTGCTGCGTATGATAATAAATTTTAGATAAGTGGAAGTTGTCAATCGAGAACTTAAACAAATTTTGGAAAAGATGGTGAAAAATTTTAGGAAGGATCGAGCAATAAAGCTAGATGATGCTTTATAGGCTTGTAGAACTGTTTTTAAAATAGCTATCGGAACAATGCCTTATAGGCTGGTGTACAAAAAAACTTGTAATTTACCGGTCGAACTAGAACAACTCGCATATTGGGTGATTAAATCATTAAATTTTGATTGGAAGTAAGTAGGCGAAAAGAGACTTTTGCAGCTAAACGAACTTGAAGAGTTTTGTTATAATGCATACCAAAAGCCAAACTCTATGTCAGCCCCCAGAAATTTTTTTCCATTAGCTTAAGCAAAATAGCTTATGGAATAAATGCATTGAGAGGAAATTGAGGGCATTTTCGATATATAGCTTAAGAACCAAGGGTAAAGTGGACTTTAGGAAAGGTATGGTGGACTTGTTCTTAGTGGCAGAAAAGCTGCGTGAATGAAGGAAAAAAGAAGAATAGAAGAAAATAGAGGCTTCGGATGAGAGTGAAAGCATAGAGTTGAGAGCTAAGTAAAAATATCTGTAAAGCTTAAAGAGAGAACATCCGAGTGCATGCAAGAAAGGAAAAAGAAAGAAGGAAGAAGGAGCTTTCGGTGGAGTTAAGAATCTCATTACTTGGTGAAGAATCACAGTAAGTCATTTTAGAATGTACATTTTGAGTTAGCCGATTCTGGATATTGTTGTTAAATAGGAGTTATGGTTCTGTTATGAAGGAAATCAAGGAGGGGTTCAAGAGAGGCAAGGAAATCAAGAGGATAAATATCCATAATCAGATAAAAAAGCAAGCAAAGAGTTTAAGGTGGGTTACAGTTTTATAATGAAGAGATAAGCCAAAAGTGTTTGTTTTCAATAACTATGATTTCTGCATATATGTGCTGCATGTTGATATGTTTTATTATAGCACAAACTGTTAATTGTTGCTGCATGTTTTCAAACAAAGATATTTTCTTCAAATTTGAACACTTTATGAAACCGAGTTTCTTAAGATTAATTTCTGCAAAAAGTTGCATATTTTTTAAAACAAGTTTCAGATCTGTAAAGTAAGAACTTCAAGAACTGTCATTTTGGGCAATTAGTTTTCAAGAGCATGAAAATTCTGTGATTATGTGGGTTTGTGGTGGTCCCCTCTGTTAAGACAGTGTATAAAGGCTTCTCCCACCTGCCCGCTAGTGGCATGGAGCTCCTTCAAGGACTCCCCTCTATTCACGGCTACGTAAGACCAAAAATGGAATTGCCTAGTAAGTTCTGTTCACGGCTACACAGGACCCTTTGGGGAAATGTGTAGTACGTTCTGTTTCGGATCCACCCGAACCATTCTGAAGTGCTTTAGTGCTCATGAATTGTCTGACATGATGAATACATGCATGTTTTGAAACTAAGAATGTTTTAACTGTGAAAAAGATTTTCTGCTTATTCTGTGTTATAAGCCTGTTTCCCAAGAGCTTTATACTCACCCCTCTCCACTTCTGTCCAAACTCAGGTGAAGCTCAAGGGATCGACTAAGTCAAGATGAAAAGCAGCTCAAGTCTGCAAAAGTCTTTTGTAATAGTTAGAACTGATCACTGATATCTAAGGCTTTAGTCTTCTTCTCAAGTTGTATTGTATATGAATACTGATATAGTTGAGACTTATAAGAAATTGAAAGTTCTGTAAGACAGATATTTATTCAAATGAATGAATGAGTTATGTATTCATATGAATCTGTAGATGATT
>JANZXR010078876.1:0-11115 GCA_027575705.1 Erythroxylum echinodendron
AACGACTAAAGGTCAAATCTGCCAGAAACCCAAAAACAATGCAATTCGAGTCTATTTGTTTCATTTATGCATTTTACATCAACGAACCTCGAATAATACTAAAACATGATAAAAACGCTATAGATGAACATAAAAAGAGCATAAATGACTCTAAATTAAGTCCTAAAGAGCCACTCAAAATGTCCATTAACAGTTCACAACAAATTTCTTAGTGGACAACTTCCCATACTTTTATTGATGAAGCTGCATATTTAAGAGAGTTGTTTTCTATCTTAAATATTGTCATTGTTTATGTCTTTATTGTTTCAATCATTTGAGTTGTTTAATTATCATTTTTATTATTAAACATTGTTATGAAAATCCTCTGTTGAGGCTAGAACAAGCTGGTTATATTATTGGGAGTGAAATACTTTCACGGGGTGTGAGAACGAGTAGATAGTGTCAAGAGTTAAGTGGTATCGGTTCAATAAAGTCTTGTATAAAACTATTGGCTTTCAGTGAAAGTGATTAAGCTGGGTGAGGGCCTCGTAGAAGTAGACAAGGTATACCGAATTGCGTTACCAAATCTTGAGTGTTGATTTGTTTATTTCATGTTTAATTTTTTATTTTCGTTTGTGCTAGAAAATTAACAGTTGCTAACATAGTTGCTTTATATCAAGCAACTAATAGATATAGTTCAAAGCAATTGTGACAGAACCAGATTTTTGTGAAACTATATCCTTTCGAATTTTCAACTGGTATCAAAGTGTAGGTCATCAAACTAGAACTTGGTACGTCAACTTGGTGCAGATTCTTGTTTCACAATTATGGCTACAAGGAAGGAGCATCAATCACCAGACTTCAAATTATCGGGTTTAGAAATTAAGGATGAAAGTATTCATTCAAGCATAAGGAACTATGGCATGAACTTCAGTGTTGAATGGCTAGACACATCCAATGAATATTGATGAAAAGAATGAAGCGGTACCTAAAGATCCATCTGAATGGACAAGAGCTGAAGAAGAGTAAGCATTTGACAATTCTCATGTATTGCATGCAATCTTTAGTGTTGTCGATTAAGGATGCTTTAGTATGATTTCAGCCTGTGAATCAGCAAAAGAAGCGTATGATACTCTATAAATAATATATGAGGGATCTAAATCTGTGATTGCTTCAAAACTTCAAATGTTGGTTGCTAGATTCGAAGAGCTTAAGATGGATGCAAGAGATACTATTGGAGACTTCTATGAGAGGTTGCATGACATTTCCAACTAAGCACATCAACTTGGGAAGAAGTATTCGAATCTGAAACTTATCAAGAAAACTTTGAAATCATTGTCTTTAAGATTCATATCAAAAATTGCAGCCATCGAAGAATCTCATTATATCAATGAATTATCTTTAGATAAGGTAATTGAGATTCTTACAAAATTTTAGATAAATTTGTTGAGAGATAAATGTGAAAAAAACAAATTATTGGCATTGTAAGTTGAGGTTGGAAAGGTTGTGAATGATTTAGGAGATGAATCTAATGAGAATGATGATATGGTGTCACTAACAAGAAATTTCAGTAAGTGGTTAAAGAAGGTGAATAAAGATAAACCTGAGTTTAGATAGGATGTTAGGAGTTTATCAAACAACAATTTAAATAGGCAAAGAATTAAAAAGGTGAAAGGAAAGTAAAGAAGATTCAATGTCATGAATGCCAAAGTTTTGAACATGTGCAAGCATAATATGTTAATACTCTTAAGAAGAAAAAAGGAAAGTCTTACACCATCACCTTGAGTGAAAAAGAATCTGAAAGTGGATACAGAAACAAAGAAGAAATTGTGAGTAATCATGTTGCATTGGTTACTTTAAATAGCAAAACTTCAGTTGCTTCCTTAGTAGCAACCAGTGAAGAAAATGTTGACGAAAATACAAATATTTCAATTCTAACTCAAATTCAAATTGTGACAACAATGACAGTGACTTAGAATTCAAAAATGAAGATATCTACAAGGCTTACGAATTAATGTATGCCAACTGAGTGAAAACGTGAAAGCTAAATAGAAAGATAAAGAGGAAAATTCAACTATGAAGGACATCATTTATGATCTAAAGATGAAGTTATTGTCAAAAACCAATGAACTTGATGAAACTATGCTAAAGTTAGTCAATACCAAAAAAGGAATAAGAATGTTGAATGGTGGTATCGATAAGCTATATCAATTGCTGAAAATTGGTAAAATCAAAGGGGAACTTAAAGGTTTCAGTTACAAAGGTAAGTGCTTTAAGTTGAATGATAAGAAAAATGATGATGCTAGATTTGTCAAAGGAGAAACCTCAAGGAATAATCAGAAGTTTATACATAAATGTCACTTTTATGGGGTAATTGGGCACATAAGGTCAAATTATTATAAATTGTTACAAATGATATTTCAAAGGACTCAAAACTGAAAATCTAGACACTCTTTATTAAATTTCCAAAAGCATCTTATGTTAACAAAGCTTACTTGAGTAAGAAAGGGTAAACCATAAGCACTTATAGCTCTTAAATCCACACGGGCTGTTTCTTATAGTGGCTAGTATTTTGACAGTGGGTGTTCACATTATATAACAGGTGAAAGGAGCTATTTGATGGATTATCAAAGTTGTGTGGATAGGCATGTTACTTTTGGTGATGGAAAGAAGCCTTTGGTCATTGGAAGAATCCAATGGGACTCTTTGCATGGACAGATTGCCATACTTCCAGAATGTGCTTCAAGTGGACAATTTAAAAACCAACTTGGTAAAATTAGTCAGCTTTGTGATGATAGAATGTTAGCTAAATTTACTAGTGGTGGATGCAAGGTGTTGAACAAACAAAGAGAGTGCTTAGTAAGTGGTAAAAGAATGGTGAATGACTGCTAAATGTTGCAGGTTATTACTTCTTACAATTCAGCTGCATATGACAATATGTCTTTATGGCACCAAAATATTAATAAGGTCGTAGAAAAGAATGTTCCAAATCAACTTCACATATCAGATCAGAGACGTAACGAAGCTAACATCAAAAATAGTCCAGATTCACAATTAGTTACTTTTGGAAAAGAAATTGGTCAGATAGATAACTAATTAGTTGCTTCGAAGGAAGAAACCAACTAGACAGTTGATCGTAGAGATGATGTCACAAGAAATAAGGCCAGGTTTGAATTTCTTCGAGGGCATAGGGACTATGTGCTTTACATTTTTGAAGTATATTGATATTGTTTATTAAAAAAAAGAAGGGCTCAAAGAAGTTAATGTTTAGAATTTTTGATTTTTTTTATTTATTCTAAGGTTTACGTAATTTGTGTGCGTTTAACTTTTTCTTACTTGTTGAATAGTAAATTTGATGTGAAAAATGAGGCTTTACTTGATGATTTGAGAATTCTAATTTTAGATTTTGATTTACGAAGGTAGGTCAAGAATATGTTAATGCTTAATCGAAGACTTGTAGGAATATTCGAATTTTCTGTGATTCAGGTTTTTTAATTTTTATCTTGGTTTCTCTTTATATGTTGGGCTGTATAAGTTTAAGCAATATGCTTTCATATGGTATATGTGAGGGAGAGACTAATTAAGTTTGATAATGAATCGTTGAATGCATTTTTTGGGCTTATAAGTTTAAGCAATTGTATACGGATGACTTTGATGTGCGTAATAATATATTGGCTAGTCTCTTAACTGGTGATAAATTGTCATCTTAGCCTTGTGCTACAGCACTACGTGCTTATGATTCTTCCACTGCACCTACTACTGATTCTTATGCCTCTTTATTTGCTAAGATTGATTACATTGAAGGTACTTTTTAGGGGAAGATTTCACAGTATCTATGTAACTAGTTCTTTTTGGCATCTTTATGTCCCAAGAGAGAGAAACTTGGATGATTGGGTTATTTTTGATTTGAGATGCTTGGATGATATTTGAACTTGACTATTGTTATTGAACTTGATCTCATTTGGAAGTTATTTGGAACTGTATGTTCGATTAAGGGGGAGTGTCTAATTATCTTATTAAGGAGGAGTTCTTGTATATGAAATGCCAAAAAGGGTGCGATTGTTAAGATATATATTAAGATATCTTAATTAGTTTATTTTGAGCATTATTTGTAATCATACATCTTTCGTTGTTTGTGGAATTTCATTATGACGAGTATTCTACCTTATGTGGGATTCTTTGAAGATAAGGTTTAATTGGTATAAAATCCTAGTCAAGATAGGATTTAATTGGAACAAAATCACTATATCTTGATTAAGACAATATGCAAATTTTTGGACTCTTCTTGGGTAGTTCTATCCATCTAAGGCAGCTGAATTTTCAATTATTCTATTTATATTGGAAAACCTATTTCGATAGTCCTATCCATCTAAAGCAACTGAATTTTTGGTCATTCAATTCACATTAGACAATTGTGTTTCTCTCTGTCTATTGCGTAATTTTTTTAGATTGTATTGTTACTGTTTTTGTGTGAAAAAACGACTGGCATATAGTGACTTGGTAGTTGTAGTTTTGGGCATCTTAAGTTATCTTTAGCAGCTGATTTTTCATGGATTCTATCCAAATATGGCAGTTGCATTTTTTCCATTGTGTAAGTGATCTTTCTATGCTGTGGAGTTAGTGATTTTTAGGCTGAAAAACGTCTAGCAGTTTTCATGTGGTTGTAGGTCTTTTATTTATAACGTTTCGATGATGAAATGTTTGATCATCTGTTCAGTTTCGTGGCTGTTGTAGTGGGATGCTATAGTGACAATATCGATAGCTCACAACAAATTTCTAAGTGGAAAACTTCCTATACTTTTGTTGATGAAGTTGCATATTTAGTAGAGTTGTTTTCTATCTTAAATCTTGTCGTTGTTTATGTCTTTATTTTTTAATCACTTGAGTTGTTCAATTATCATCTTTATTATTAAACATAGTTAATGAAATTCTTTATTGAGGTTAGCACGAGGTGGTCTTATTATTGTAAGTGAAATACTTTAACGGGGTGTGAAACGAGTGGATAGTGTCAAAGGTTGAGTGGTATCAACTCAGTAAAGGCTTGTATAAAACTATTATTGTTCTGTGAAAGTGATGAAGCTAGGTAAGGACTCCACAGATATAGGCAAGATGTGTCAAACTACGTTATAAAATCTTAGGTATTGATTTTTTATTCAAAACATACATATCAAAATGTATATGCAATACACACTGACTCACTTTCAGTTGTTACTTTATTATCACCGAGTGCCTTTTTAACTGTCCTGTATCTGTTGTGAATACCGGGCTCATTGATAACTGTCCTGTATTCGTTGTAGATATGCGGCTTATTTTACATATTGAGCTTATGGCTTTTATACACAATGTGAGCTTTAAGCTCTTTTTCACTAGCTACTTTGGTCATAACTACCTTTAGCTAATTATGCATTTCAATATAATGATATGCATGAATTCACATATATGTAGTTAATCACTTTTATTTAGTACACATTCACTTTTCGTAATTTTATCAGACCTAATTCCGACATTCAACAACTTGGTTGAGAACATTTATTTCTTTCAAATTCACATTCAATGAAGCACTTCCAGTACGATCTCAGTTATCAAACTCCTCGAACCATCAATGTATGACATTTTTCACATTCACATAATTATCAATTCAATAAATTAAATTTAAGCAAATACAAACAATATCATTGAGAACATCTAGGTTAATTATAGTACGATGCAGATAACTATTGCCTTAACGTCCCGACAATGTCTGGATGCGATCGTTCAATTTGCACTTCTATATCATACAACACACACATTTATAAACATTATTAATTTGCACAATCACATAAGTATTCAATCATATACATATGTATATGTATCATGTATAATGCATGCTCAATTTGACTATTTCGAGTATATATATCCTTAATTTAAATTTTGCTTAATACACATCTCCTTTTGAATCACATTAACATTTATAAAAACCACTTTAATCACCTTATCCATCATTAAACTAGGTTCTTTTCAAGCCTATATGCATCATAGGAAGGTACTTTATCATTAGTTGTTCCAAATATCACTTAAAAGACAACATTTTTCTTAATATGCTAGCCCACGATCGTGGTGGACCTTCCCATGATCGTGACAGAACCCTGTATAATAGGCTAGAATCGTGCCTTGTCTTTCTTCCTTCATTTTTACACGAATTTCACAACATATATAACACTGTTAACACTCCAATTCTTCTATAATTCATGTCCATTTATGCAACTTTATTTCATGCTAACCTAGCTACCATATTAGTTGCTTTAAAATCCATAAAAATCTATTCATTTGAATCATTACCATCTGCTTGATCCCTTTGATCCCTTCCATAATATATTCAAGACATCTCTTGCATAGTTAATCATTCCTACTTTATTCTCCTCTTTATTCTCACCTTAATTCTATCTCAATACAATCCATAAATATGGTTTATCATCAATATAAAACAAAACACAATATCTTTATTCTTCATCATACATAAATCCTAATTCTTCTCATCTCAAGAACACTACTCAAAATCTTTATTAAGTATAAATTTCACCTTCATTATACCCTAAATTCATAACCTATTTCATTTACATAATAACTTATAACCCCTGGTTTTCATACTCTCAAAATAGAACACAAAAACATATATTCATCCATCAAAATTTCTGCACTCATCATCAACCCATGTACATTTATTCATCAACGATTATCATTAATTCATCACCATTTTTATTATCAATCTATCTCAAAAATCATCCCTATAACATTTCATAATTTATTTCTCATCATATACATAAAAATAAGACATAAACCTACTTATTTCCTCATCCACATTACAACATATATTTAACTCCACTATCATGATCATTTCACCTTTAAACTACCATCACATAATATTTAAACAACTTATAAAGATTAATATGCTGCTTACTCGATTAACTCAAAGCTTCTTCAAAATCATGTAAACCCTAGCTCCACCAGCATACACGATCATCATCTTACTAAGGTAGAATAGGTGGGTTCTTTTAGTGACAAAAAGAAAAGATAGCAAGGAAAGTGGAGGATGATGGAAGCTCAATGTTAAAGGTAGGGTTGTGAGAGTGAGAGTGTCGTGACTTTGAGAGAACAAAGAAGAAGATAACAAAGAAAGCATAAAATGAAAATACAAGACAAAAATTTAAGATAGTCTTTGATTAAGTGTGAATGTCGTGGGTGATATATGTGGCAAGGAAAGTGACACTTGTCACTTACCACATGTCTATTCTTGTGATTCCCACTTAGCCCTTTTAATAACTAGTCTATTTGTCCTCTAATTTCTAAACCAATTGTCTCCCAATTTTTTATGACACTTGTCATTATATCCTAATGCCATGTTTCAATTATTTCTATTGCCATATATCAACTATTTCTACTACTACGAATCGATTTGTTTTGCCACTTGGCATTTTTCCTAGTCCAATAATGCCCATAATTTCAGAAATCTCTAAAATTTAATACATAAATTCTAAATCACCAATTATAATTTTATTAACCAAAATTCAAGATATAAAATTAACCATTCACATCATAATCATTTAAAATCATTTATACTCTAAAAAATGTCAAATGATTGCATGTATAATTTTTGTAATATGTACAAAAATTAATAATTCACGTGTGTGTATGCTAATGGTATGCATGAGTATGAAATGCATTTTCTAATTTCTCAATATTATTTCTCATATACAAAAATCTAGGGTTCTAACCCTTAGTATGGGATGGGATATCACAATTCTTGCCTCCTTAAGAAATTTCATCATTGAAATTCTTACCTGATTATGCAAATAAGTAGGGGTATTAATTCTTCATGTGTTCCTTTATTCCTATGTAGCTTCTTCACTCGAATGATTCCTCCAAAGGGCTTTCACCAATAGGACCACTCGGTTTCTTAATTGTTTCATCTGATATCCCACTATCTTTACTGGTTCCTCAATATAACTCAAGTTACTTGAAATTTCAATTTCCTGTTTCGGTAATATATATGTTGGATTAGGCTGATATCTTTTGAGCATACTCACATGGAACACATTGTGTATCTGAGACATCTCAATCGGTAAAGCTAACTTGTAAGCTAATGGTCCAACTCTCTTGATAACCTCATATGGACCAATATATCTTGGGCTCAGCTTACCCTTTTTACTGAATCTCAGCACTCCTCGCCAAGGTGATACTCTCAGAAATACTTTAACTCTTACTTGGTACTCGATATCCTTCCAATGTGATCCACATAACTCTTTTGTCTATCTTGAGCTGCTTTAATTCTATTTCGGATCAATTTCACCTTATCAACAAGGTCTTCAATCAATTATGGGCCTTCAAAAATTCTTAGACCCACTTCATCCCAATATAGAGGTGAGCGACACTTTCTACCGTATAACGCCTTGTATGGAGCCATGCCGATAATACTATGATAAGATTGTTGTAAGCAAACTTAATTAGAGCTACATATTGATCTTATACTCCTTGAAACTCCAATATATAAGCTTTGAGCATATCCTCAATAGTCCTAATCGTCCTCTCACTCTGTCTGTCTGCCTGAGGATAAAATGTAGTACTAAAGTTTAACTTCATACTTATAGCTGTTTGTAAGCTTCTCCAAAATCTCAAAGTAAATCTAAGGTCTCTGTCCTACATAATAGACATTAGAACCCTATGTAATCTTATTACCTTATTCATATATCTCCGGGCTAACTAATCCAGTGTTTTAGTCTCTCTCACTGGTAAGAAATGAGCCGACTTTGTCAATCAGTGCATAATAACACATATAGCATCATATTACCTCGGAGTTCTCGACAAACCCATAATAAAGTCCATAGTGATTCTTTACTATTTCCACTCGCAATGACTGTAACTTACCAATCATAGCTTGATGCTCTGCTTCAATCTGTTGGCAAGTTAACCACTTAGCTACATAGGTAGTAACTTGCTTCTTCATTCCTAGCCAGCAGAATTGTTGTTTTAGCATGTTATACATCTTGTTAGTACCAGGATGCATAACATAGGCTGCTATATATGCTTCCTCTAGAATCTCTTTTCTCAAATCCTTTATATCGGGTAGACATAACCTTTGCTTCAACCATAGTGTCCCATTTCTCAATTCAAATTTAGAATTCAGATTCACTCTCAACTTCTCAATAAGCTTCGTAATTTCCAAATCTTTGTTTTGAGCTTTTCTAATTCTGTCATACAAAACTGTTCTTAGTTTCAGTATGGCTAATAATGCTTCCTTCTGCCCTAAATTCAACTCAACATTCAATGCTCTCAATTGAACTAAGCTCGGTAACCTCGATTTCTGAATTTGAGCCATACTGCTATTACATTTTCTACTCAATGCATCAGCTACCACATTAGCTTTTCTAGGATAATACTCAATTGTACAGTTATAATCCTTTAGCAATTCTATCCATCTTCTCTGACTCATATTTAACTCCTTCTGACTCAAAAAATACCTCAAACTCTTGTGATCAGTATATATCTGAAATGTCTCTCTATATAGATAATGTCTCCAAATCTTCAAGGCAAATACTACTGCAGCAATTTCTAGATCAAGTACTGGGTAATTGAATTCATGAGCCCTCAACTGTCTCGATGCATATGCTATCACTCTACCATGCTGCTTCAGAACACATCGTAACCCCTGATGTGGCGCATCACTATACACAACATAACCTCTAGATCCATATGGAATCATTAACACTGGTGCCGTAGTTAACCAATGATTTAGCTCTCAAAACTTCTTTAACGTTCATCATTCCATCCGAAAGGCATATTCTTTCTCAGAAGTTTTGTTAAAGTGGCTGAGATTAATGAGAATCCCTCAACAAACCTTCGATAGTAACCAGTTAATCTTAGGAAACTTTAAATCTACGATACATTTCTAGGAATTTCCCACTTCATCACTGCTTCTACTTTCTTTGGGTTAACTTGTATGCCTTGTCCAGTTACTATATGTCCCAAGAACATTACTTGATTAAGCCAAAATTTACACTTACTAAACTTGGCATACAATCTCATATATTCAGTATGCTCCTCTATACTCTTTGAATACACCAAAATATTATCAATAAACACAATCATGAAGCTATCTGAATAAGGTTGAAATACCTTATTCTTCAAAGCCATAAAAGCATTTGGGGCATTCTTCAACCCAAACGACATCACCATAAACTCAAAATGCCCATATCCGGTTTTAAACGCACTCTTCGATACATCATCCACTACTATCTTCAACTGATAGTACCCTAATCTCAAGTCTAGTTTAGTGAATACCTGAGCTCCCTGCAACTGATCAAGTAAGTCATCAATGAATACTTGTTCTTTACTGTCACTTGATTCAGTTGCCTATAATCAATACACAACCTTAGAGTACCATCTTTTTTCTTCACAAATAAAATTTCCAAGGTGACACGCTTAGTCTGATGAAACCCTTTTCCTACAACTCCTGTAACTGAGCCTTAAGTTCCTTCAATTCTACAGGTGCTATCCTCTATGAGGAATAGATATAGGAGTAGTATCTAGAACTAAGACCATCATAAACTCTATTTCTCTATCTGGGGGTAAACTAGATATCTGGGTGGGAAACACATCCAAGAATTCCATAATAATAGGAATATCATGTGCTATCTGCTTAGTGTGAGTATCAACTACGTGGGCCAAATAAGCCTCACATCTACCTCAGACCAATCTCAAAGCACTCATGAGTAAGATCAATCTAGCTAGCACTGCTTGACTAACACCCCAAAAGATTGCTATCGGATGATTAGGAGATTCTAGTATTACCTACTTAGTATAACAGTTCATTACATCCCTATGAGTAGTGAGCCAATCCATGCCTAGGATCAAGTCTATCTCACTTAACTAGAGCATAATCAAATCAGCTTCTAACTCTGCCTAATCAACTTGAATCATACACCTTTTACATACTTCTCCTATTACTATAGTACTACCTATCGAAGTAGTCACTTTTAAACCACAATTCAACATTTCTCTATCACAACGCAGCTTAGATGCCAGATGTAACATCCCCTCACTTATGGGAAGGGTATTTTGGTCATTTTGGATTGGGTTAGGATTATTGAAAGTGTTTTTGAC
>JANZXR010078906.1:0-11114 GCA_027575705.1 Erythroxylum echinodendron
ATATGATTGATTGTGTGTGGCTAGTTACTAATGGCTATAAACGTATTAGCCACTGAGCTTCGCAGGTCAACCTATTATCTGCCTTTTGTAACTAAGTTAGTTTGACTATATTTGGTAGCTTTATAAGCATATCAAGCATGAGCATTCGTTTATATTTTGTATTATACTATTGATGTGACCTTTGATATGTAATTAAAGCTATGTACAAACTCTGTTTTGATTAAGCAATGAAAGTAAGGCCCTGTTTGGTTAAAGGGTTGGTAATGGAACAGGATGGAACGTAACACACTTCCATCATTTGGTTGAGGGTTTCATAATGGGATGGAACGGAATGGGATGGAAGCGGAGGTTTAAAGTTACGTTCTATTCCATCCTAAACAGTGAAAATAAGAAACCTCCGATTTGGAGCTTTAGGATGGAACATAAACTAATAAATACATATTACCTAGTATGCCTTCAATAATTTTTCTTAATACTAATTATTTCTTCTAACCCTAAGCCCCTTTTCCCATACTCATTTATTACAGTCCACAAAAATTGTATATAATTAATAAAATTTTTATATTATTTTTGCTTACCCTAATAATAATATTTTTATATTATTAATAATAAAATGTATATAATTAATAATATTTTATATTATTTTTCCTTACCCTAATAATAACATTTTTATATTAATAATAATAAATTGTATATAATTAATAAAAAATTGAATAAATTTTTATTAATGAAAAATAGAAAATATATAAAAATTTATTCTTTAATTGTTTGTATATATTTCTATAAAAATAAAAATATAAATAAATTATTAACAAATATAAATTACATATAATAGAATAAAATAAAATTTAATAAAATAAAATATATTAAATAATTAATAGTAATATTTTAATATAATTAATAATAAATTGTATATAATTAATAATAAAATAATAATTCTTTTATTAAAATTTTTATTATTTTAAAATAGAAAATATAAAAAATTATTTGTCACGATTGTGACTTAAACCATGAATTTTTAATTGGACATGATTTCTGTTTTAAAATAATAGCGTTAATCCTCCTGTAACCACCGTTTTAATATCAGAGGTATAATAGTAATTTATTATACATTACATTTCATTCCATCCATTTTCCAAACAACATTTTACTACATTACATTATGAACCCTTCCATCATTCCAAACAACTTTTCATTAAATTACATTCCATTACATTATAAATTGTTCCGTTCTGTTCCATTCTATTCTATTAATTAACATTCAAACAAACAGACCCTAAGAGTTGAACAAGTTCCCTTTGTACATGTTCAAAACTATCTTCTTTGTTGGGTTGTTAATTGTTGTTGGAAATAGAATATTATGTTGTTAGATGGCCCTGTATAGATTTAAAATCAATTGTCATACTGGGGGTCATGTATGTACATTTAGTGTGTGTTGGATCTGGGTCTTTTTGCAATATCTAAAAGCTTATAATAGGCAAAAGAAGAAAAGGGGGCTACAGCTGCAACACTAACCTGGACAGAATTCGTGGCTTTAAATTCAACGAATAAATTATTTTGATGTAGGCAGAATCAAACAAAGTTTCTTCATAAAAGTTGTAGCTTATCCTCTTAGCTTTCTAATGGTATAAAGTTTGAAAATTTTGGACATCAGAATTGAGAGATGATTTTTACAAGATAGTGTCACTGGACAGGGTATTTGCTGGACATCTTCTAGGAAAGTAACTGATTTGAGTTTCTCATTACAACTTTGAGCTTCCAGCCCTCTTCTCACTTGATCTTCACCTAGTCCTCACGTACTGTATCTATGAAATAAGTACTGAGACCTAGGCTCAACATTTTGGTATTAGAGCTAAGGTTTTAAGGATTTCTAGGTCTAGAATACATTATGATATGAATTATTATGATGTGTGATTAATTGTTTGCTTTGTTTGACATAGATATGTAAAAGTATACTGGGAAAATAATGTTTCATGGCATTGTAATTAATTAGGCGTGGAACATAGTATGACTTATATGGAATATGATGTGTTTATTGAACATTTGAAAATTGATGAATGTTTAAGTATGTAATGGTATGATGCTTATTATGTAAAGGTTGATTGAGCTTAGAAAAATAAATTAGGTCCCTTTAGGTTAAATGTATTGAGCTCCTGGTTCATGTTTGCACCCGCAAAAAGGTTATTTAAATAACCTAAAAGGACCTAAGGTACTCATGTGCTTTAGAGATCCATGCTTTGTTAGGAACATTTAATTATGGAATTAAGAAACATTAAATTGTCTGAAAATGATAATGGCTAACTACAGGTTAGAAATGTTAAGATTAATTGAAAATAATAAGTTTAGAGACTATTGAAGAATTGTTAATTTCAAATTGTTATGTAGTTTGCATTGTTGAATTGATTGATTGCATTGAGTGACATGCATATCATGCATAAATGTGGAAATAAGATTAAATATAAAATGTAAGCTAAATGTTAATTTTTAAATTGAAGGAGTAAGATGCCATCTTATAAAAGAACACGAGAATTTTTGCAAGGATCTGCTGTATTTGACTTTCCACTAAGAGATGAGGGCACTGATGAGTCTATAGCCCTAAGAAATGCTGAGGCTTCTGTAGGACATGATAGTGAGCCCTTTCGATCACAAACGCATGAGTCACATCTTCGTTAAGAGAAAGTGCCTAATTCCTTAGATTCTAGACTGTTCCAAGCCTTTGCTCAGGTTTTTGTCCAGGCCATAAGCCAGATGCCACAAACTTCTACCACAAACCCAACTAAGAAAGGAAAGCAATTTGATAAGCTTAGGAAGTATGGGGTAGTGGATTTTCATGGAACAACTGATCTATAAGAAGCTAAAGCATGGTTGAGGAAGACAAAAGGGATATTAGAACAAATGGATTGTGAATATGATGAAAAGGTTGTATATGCCGCAAGTTTGCTACAGGGAGACGCCTCCATTGGTGGGAAAGGGTACCAGGGAGTCAGATAAAACTACCAGTGTTAACATGGGAAGACTTCCTAGCTATTTATAGGAAGAAATATTTGTCTAAGGCGTATATCTAACAAAAACAAGGGGAGTTTCTGAGCCTGAATTAGAGGGAGATGACGGTGAGCGAATATAAGCATAAAGTTACACAATTGTCCCCATATGTAACTGAGACTAGCCGTAGGTTTGAACCGGGATTGCATTTAGCCATCAGAGAAAAGTGGTGGCACAAATTTTTTGTGACTTTCAATAGCTGGTAGACGTTGCATTAAGGGTTGAGAATGTAGGGAATATAAAGAGCGCAGTAGAGAATGTAGAGAATATAAAGAGCACCGTAAATAGAAAGAGGAAAGGAAGAGAATAATTCAGGAGGGGAGGTGGTGCTCCTGTGCCAGAAAGGAGTGCCATGACTTTCTTTGCACAGTCTGAGGTTAGGAATAATGGTGCAAGCAGGCCCAAACAAATGAACACTATCTCTCATCAAGCCTCAATGGTTTGAGGCAGTAGAAGAGGAGAGGGAGTAAGCCATCCATTCCAAAATACGACCATTGTGAATTATTCCATAAGGGGGAGTGTTATGGGTTGAGTGGAGCTTGTTTTAACTGTAAAGAAAAAAGGAACATGGCTAGAGAGTGTCGTAGTATACAAGACATGAAGGAAATCAGATGCAAACTCCAAAAAGAGATGAGACTGTGGGAGTTAAGGCTGCAACTGAAGTTTGTAGTTATGGTGTAACTAAGAGAGTGAATCCTTCAGGAAGACTGAGGGGACAAGCACCAGCTAGAGTGTTTGTAATAACAAGGGAGGAAGCAGAAGCAGCTCCAGAGGCTATGACTAGTATTGTTAAATTGTTTAATGATGATATTATTGTTTTAATTGATTTATGGTTTACCCACTCATTTATTTCGTCAAGTAAGATTGTGTATGGTGGAAGTTTAAGTCCATTAGATAGTCCTTTGATGGTTATTACTCTAATTAGCCAGTATATCATTATTAGTTAAGTTTATAGAGATTGTGAAATATACATTGGTGGAGTAAAAGTAGTGGTGGATTTAATGCCAATGAAGATGGAGGGATTAAATGTCATTTTAGGCATGGATACTTCAGAAAAATATAATGCCAATTTGAATTGCAAACAGAAGATAGTAGAGTTTAAGTTGGGCAAAGGTGAAAAGCTGGTGTTTATGGGAGACAGGAAAGCAAGCCCACCTAGAATTATTTTGGCTCTAATAATAGAGAAATTGATGAGGAAAGGATGTGAAGCATTCTTTGCATATGTGGTAGACACTAAGGTAGATGGAGGAAAATTAAAAGATATTCCTATAGTCATAGAATTTCTAGATATCTTTCTAGAGGAATTACCAGGACTACCACCACCTAAAGAGATTGAGTTTACCATAGAGCTTCTTTCAAGAACTGCACCAATATCAATTCCACCTCATAGAATGGCTCTGGTAGAATTGAGGGAGCTTAAAGAGTAGTTAGAAGAGCTATTGTAGAAAGGTTATATTAGACCTAGCTCTTCACCTTAAGGAGCTACATCTCTTTTTGTGAAGAAGAAAGATGGATCCTTGAGGATGTATATAGACTACAGGAAGGTCACTCATGTCACCATCAAGAATAGATATCCCCACCCATGCATGGATGATTTGTTTGATCGATTGCAAGGAGAAAAGTCTTCTCTAAGATAAATTTGAGGTCTGGTTACCACCAATTAAGAATGAAGGAGTCTGATGTGTCAATGACTACTTTTAGAACACGATATGGGCATTTTGAGTTCTTAGTTATGCCCTTTGGATTAACTAATGCCCCTATAGCCTTTATAAACTTATTGAATAGAGACTTCAAGCCATTCTTAAGCCAATTTATCATAATCTTTATTGATTATATATTAGTTTATTCCAAGAGTGACAAAGAGTATGAAGAGCACTTAAGTATTGCCTTGGAGATATTGAGGAAGAAAGAGTTGTATGCCAAATTCAATAAATATGAATTTTGGCTAAGGGAAATGATGTTTCTTGGACATGTAATTTCAGAAAAAGAAGTACATATGGATTTAAGGAAAATAGAATCTGTAATTAAATGGGGCACGCAAGAATGTAGCAGAAGTGATGAGTCTCATAAGTTTAGCTAGTTATCATAGAATATTTGTAAAATTCTTTTCTGTGATAGTAGCCCCACTCACCAAATTGACAAGGAAGAGTCAGAAGTTTGTGTGGACAAAAGAATGTTGAACAAACTTTGAGCAATTGAAGAATAGGCTTACAACTGCACCAATTTTGACCTTGCCTTCTAGTAGCAATAGATATATAGTATATAGTGATGCCTCAAAGAAGGGATTGGGGTGTGTGTTGATGCAAAGAGATAAAGTGATTACCTATGATTCTAGGAAATTAAAACCCTATGAGATGAATTATCCCATACATGACTTAGAGCTTGCTGCCATAAATTTTGCGTTGAAAATATGGAGACATTACTTATATGGAGTTACTACCAAGGTATTTACAGACCATAAGAGTCTTAAATATTTAATAAGCCAAAAAGAGTTAAATCTGAAGAAAAGAAGGTGGTTAGAACTACTGAAGGATTATGAATTGATGATAGACTACCACTTAGGGAAAGCTAATGTAGTAGCGGATGCACTAACTAGAAAATCTACTATGGCATATGTAGAGACAGTATACCTTCCTTTGTTGAAGAAATTAGTCAAACTTAAAGTGACATTAAGGCAAGTTGAAAATAGTTGTATATTAGCTAATTTTAGGATAAGGCCAGTGTTTAATGAGAAGATTAAGGAATTGCAAGAGCAAGATGAGTACATGGGCGAGCTCAGAGAAGAAATTAAAAATGGTAAGCCCTCTGAAATAGAGATAAGAGAAGATGGATTGATAGTGTTAGACAACAGATTATGTATTCCAGATATGCAAGAGTTGAAAGATTAAATTCTTGATCGGGCACACAATGTTCGATATACAATGCACTTGGGGAGTACAAGAATGTATAGAGAATTAAAAGAGCACTTTTGGTGGAGAGGAATGCAGAAAGAAGTTGCAGAGTATGCTAGAAATGCTTGGTGTGTCAATAAGTTAAAACAGAACATCAAGCACCTATCGGTAAGCTTAAACCTTTGTCTTTTCCTTAATGGAAGTGGGAGAAGATTACAATGGATTTTTTGATGGGATTGCCAAGGACTAATAGGAAGCATGACACAATATGGGTGATTATTGATAGGCTAAACAAGTCACCACATTTCTTGCCAATTAAACGAACAACTTCTTTGAATGCTTTAGCCAAAAAATATTTAGATGAAATAATCAGACTTCATGGGATTCTAAATTCTATAGTCTAAGATAGAGACCCTATATTCATCTTTAGATTATAGGAAAGCTTGTAAGAGGCTTTAGGAACTAAGTTGCATTTTAGCACAGCTTTCCATCCACAGATTGATGGCCAATCAGACAGGACAATAAGGACATTGGAAGCAATGTTAAGAGCTTATGTTACGGACTTTAAAGGATCGTGGGATGATCATTTACCTTTAATTGAGTTTTCTTACAATAATGTCTACCACTCAAGAATTCAAATGGAACCTTATGAAGCTTTGTAAGGTACGAGGTGCAAAACTCCTATTTGTTGGGATGAAGAAGGTGAAAGGAGACTTTTAGGACTTGAGTTGGTATAAGCAACAGTTGATAAGATTAATTTGGTGAAGCAGAGACTCAAGGCAGCTCAAAACAAGATGAAGAGATATACAAATGCATATAGAAAGGAGATGGAATATAAAGTTGGAGACAAAGTATTTCTTAGAGCCTCTCCATGGAAAGGAGTCTTAAGATTTGGTAAAAAGGGTAAGCTTAGTCCAAGATACATACGCCCTTATGAGATTATTGAGAAGAATAAGCCTCTAGCCTATAAGTTAGCCCTGCCACCAGAATTATCTAAGATTCACAATATCTTCCATGTATCAATATTGAGAAGATATAGACCAGATCCTTGACACATAGTCCAACCTTCAGAGGTTCAATTAAAGGAGGATTTGACTCATGAAGAACAACAGTAGAGATTCTAGATTTAAAGAAAAAGGTCTTGATAAATAAGAGTGTGAAGTTGGTTAAGGTCTTATGGAAGAACCATATAAGAGAAGAGGCAACATGAGAGCCTTTGAAAGCCATGAAGGAGACGTATCCACACCTATTTGTAGACTCAGGCAAGAATTTCGAGGAAGAAATTCTTTAAGGGGAGGAGAAATGTTAGACCCCAAATTTTTCTTATAATTTAGTTAATTAATTTAGCAATGAATAGAAATTAGAATTTGTTGGAGTTTAATCATGAATATATTTTATTTACATGTGTTTGCATGAATTAAATAGAAATGTTATACTTAATTTAGTGTGTAATAGACATAAGAGAATAAAAGAGCAAGTAGACATTAAATTAAATATGGAAGGGCAAACTTAGAAGGACCAAAAGTGTTCTTAAATAAATAAAAAAGAAATGAGAAAGAAAAAGTGAAGCATGCTGGAGAAGTTGGAAAGAAAGAAAAGAAAAACATAGAAGGGACTAGAAGAAGAGAAGGAGAAAACGAACTAAAAAAGGAAGAAGGAAAGAAAGAAAAAGGAGAAAGAAGAAGAAGGAAGAGGATTCAACTGAGCTTTAGGTAACCTTCATCTTTTCTTCTTGCTTTGGTAGAACAAGGAACTAGAGAAAATGAGTTTCATATACTGGAAATAAAGGGAGAAAGGAGCGGACCAAGAAACCCAATTTTGATTTTCATGGATTTTCAACTACATCTTAGATATTCTAACCTAGATAAACCATGGGTAGACTAGGCCTAAGTTAAATTTTTATTGTTAAAGCTTTATGGATTTTCTATTTGTATATTTGTTTGATTAAAAATTTGTTTGTTTGATGGAAACCAAGAAAATCCAAGGCAAGAGTAAGAGAAAAGGCAAACTTGAGTTTGGACTTACAATTAATTAGGTGGGTAATACGTTTATAGTTATTATAGATGATGGGCTGCTTTCTTGCTTGGTTGTATGCTTAATTGCTTGACTTTGAATTATTGCGATTATTGGAAAATGTAATATGATTTATTGTCATGTTATGCCTTGAAAGATGTTATGCCATCTTGTATTAATGAAAAGAGGAAAAAGCACAAGAAACATAAAAGTATGAACATGTAATGAAATGAATTGAGCATCGAAATTTTTACTTGTATTTAGGCAAGAGAGATAACATTTCGTTCATCATATGCATGCTAACTTAAAGCCCTCTTCCAACTACCCGCTTATGGTATATGAGCTCCAAAGAAACAAACTGATTTAGTTCATGATGTATACTTCGGTTTCTCCATTTCGATCCATGGGACTCTCTCAATCCATTATCTTTGTGCATTTTATTTTGATTTGTTAAGCATGATACACAATTGAGTGCTATGTTTTGATGGTTAAATACACATGCTATGATTTATGTGATAACATTTTTAACTGAGTTCTTTGAGCTAGAACTATAGATAATTTAATTTCTAGATACACACAAACACACACACACACACACACACACACACACACACACACACACACACACACACACACACACACACACACACACATATATATAATGCTTAATTGTGTGTAGCTCATTACCAATGGCTATAAACATATTAGCCACTGAGCTTCACAGCTCTGCTTATTATTTTTCCACTCCTTAGGTGCAGAACGAGAAGATAATTGATCTTTGTAAGCCTTGGTAAACTCCAAGAAATCTACCTTTCATAACTAATTAGTTCGACTATATTTGGTAGCTTTATAAGCATATCAAGCATGAGCATTCATTTATATTTTGTATTATGCTATTGAAGTGACCTTTGATACGTAATTAAGCTACGTACAAATTCCATTTTGATTAAGCAATGAAAGTAAGAGTTGAAGAAGTTCCCTTTATACATGTTCAAAACTATCTTCTTTGTTGGGTTATTATTGTTGGAAATGGAAAAGTATGTTGTTAGATGGCCCTAGATAGATTTAAAATCAATTTTCATGTTGGAAGTCATGTATGTACATTTAGGGTTTGATGGATCTGGGTCTTTTTGGAATATGTAAAGGCTCATAATAGGCAAATGAAGAAAAGGGGCACAACTATAGCACTACCCTGAATAGAACTTATGGTTCTAACTTCCACGAATAAATTGCATTGATGTAGGTTGAATTAGACAAATTTTCTTTATAAAAGTTGTAGCTTATCCTCTTCTTTTTCTAATGGTATTATCATTTGAAAAATTTGGACATCAGAATTGAGAGAGATGATTTTTACAAGACAGTGTCACTGGACAGGATATATGCTGGACAACTTCTAGGAAAGTAACTGATTTGAGTTTCTCATTACAACTTTGAGCTTCTAGCCTTCTTCTCACTTGGTCTTCACCCATTCATCATATAATGTAGCCATGAATAAGTACCGAGACCTAGGATTAACATATAGACCAGATGGGCTAAATGGTTTCTTTTTCCAAAAATCTTAGAATATCATTGGGACTTATGTCAAAGAGGCTGTTTATGAATTTTTCATCAATGTTAAGTTTCTCAAAAAGACTAATAGAATTTTCCTATGTTTAACTCCCAAAGGTACTCAACCCTCCTCTTTTAGTATGTTCAAGCCTATTTCTTGCATCAATTTTCTATATATAATCATATGGAAGATCCTTACTACTTGATTGAAAAAGGCACCCTCTCCACTTGTTGGTGACAACCAAAGTGCCTTCTAAAGGAACAGACAAATTGGCTAAAATATTTTCATTGTTCAAGAGCTATTAAAGGGCTATTTATGAATCAATGCTTTTACTAATTATACTATCAAAGTTCATTTCTTTAAGGCTTTTGATAATGCGAGTTGAAGCTTTCTTTGCAAGGTATTAGAGGCCTATGCATTTCCAATAATATAAATCAAGTGGCTAAAAGAATGTATTTCTACAATTAGCTTCTCTGTATTAATCAATGGAAATCCATCTACTTCCTTTTAAGAAACTAAGGGGCTTAGGCAGGGAAAACGCCCCTATCTATTCATAGATTGTATGGAAATTCTGAATTTTATGATTAAGCTTAAAGTAGAGACTAATCCCAATTTTAGATTCCATGCCTGATACAAGAAGCTTAGACTAACCGACCTGTCTTTTATAGATGGTCTCCTTCTTTCTTACAATGCTAAACCTAATTTAATAAAAACCTTTATGAAGGCTCTAGAGAGATTAATAAACTTACCTAAATTGTAGGTAAATCTTAACAAAGGTCAGTTTATCATCTCCAAAGCTATTTTTTCTGTTGAATCTAGAATTGCTTGCATTACTGGTATGTCAATTAAGTCTCCTCCATTAATTTATTTGGGACTTCTAGTTTCCACTAGGAGTTTAAGCTACCTTGAATGTATTCCACTCATTGAAAAAATTCAGAAATAGATCCATTCATGGGTGAATAAATTCTGATCTTATGTAGGGAAGGTGTAACTTATTAAATTAGTGCTCAATTCTTTACCCATTTACTAAAGTTCATATATCTTCTTGTCCAAAGGAGTCATCAAGACAATGAAAAGATTATTCAAGAACCTCTTATGGAATCATTCTAATGGAAATAAAAGGGTAGCCAAGGTGAAATGGATAGATATGTTTTATCCTAAAGATATGGGGGGGTTAAACATTGGTTTAACTAAACTTTCTAACCAAGCTCTCATCCTTAAGAGACTTTGGTGGATACTTAAGGAAAAATAATCACTACGAATTAGGTGGATCCATTCCTACTTCCTCAAGGGTAGATGCATTTGGGAGATGAGTAAATTTCCTTCTAAGTCTTACTTCTTAAATCAATTATTGCATTTGCAAAATTTTGTCTAGGATGATATCAACTGTAAAGCTGGCAATGGGCTACTAACCACTCCATGGTTTGACAATTGGTCAGGTCAGGGCTTTCTAATCCATCATCTATCCCTATTGATGATCTTTCTTTTTCCCCTTTATACTAAACCCAGTTCATTCATTGATGGTAAATCCTAAAGACTTCCTGTAACACCCCACTCCCGCCGAACCCGAACCCGATATCGATCGTGATACCCGAATCCGTGTCCCGCGAGGGTGGCGT
>JANZXR010078935.1:0-11111 GCA_027575705.1 Erythroxylum echinodendron
CCATCTTCGCGGGGCACGGATCCGGGTATCACTGTCGATATCGGGTTCGGGTCCGGCGGAAGTTGGGGTGTTACAAACAAGCAGATCTGCCAATTGGAGCATTGGACAAGTCGACTATTAACAATCAAGCCTGTCAGTTGCATAAATTGACTAGTGGACTATTATCATATTTGTCGACTATTAACAATTAGGCCTGTCAGTTGGATAAATGGACTAGTCGACTATCATCATATTAGTCGACTATTCGATATGTAAAATGTTAGTGCTAGTCGACTATAATCATATTAGTCGACTAATCGAAGAGTAGAACTGAAAGTTTCATGGAAAATGTTAGTATTAGTCAACTACACACCGACTAGTCGACTATCAGTTACAGCTTAACTAAATTGACTTTGTTAATTGACATAAACATCTTGAAGTCATTAAGTAAAGATCATTTATTCAGAGGATTGATGATTTTGGTGACTACCTAGTGTGGGTACGCCACTCTTGTGGAAGTTACGCTTCTGTCATAAATCTTGTATATGTGGGCTTATCATTGCTTATCTATGAGGGTATGAACATAAGAATGAATTGTCATTTATCAAATGCACAAGTATGGATGTTTGGAATAATATAAGAACCCTTCGCTCACATGTCATAACTCGGAATGTTGGGCTCCGAAAGCGGGGTCCAACAATTGCAATGCATAAAAATGAGCTAGTTTGGGAATCGCATAATGACTCTAATCCCAAATCGAGACATAGCTTCAGATTTATCCCATTGACTATCAATTGTACATCTTGCATATCTGTCAAAAGATTGAACACGACCTTCCACTAGTAACTCTAAATGTCCATTAATTAGATCCTCTGTTATGACCACTATTTTCTCAGTGACACGAGTGAGCACCAGAGGTTGTTTATTAGCGACCTCACTAAGGTTAGCATAAAATTGTTTCACGACGGATGGTTAATATGTACCTTTGAGGTCTAACAATTTGCCCTAGTGAAATTTGTCTAAGTTTGCCCTCATATTGTATGCTTCATTAATACCCTTTTTAACTGAGACTTCAATCACAAATTTTTTGTTCTTTTTCTTGTTGAACCAAACTGCACATTGCTCACTGATGAACATAACTTGATCAAAAGCGGGTTCCTCTACCTCTGTGACGGTATTTTTACCCCTGATAGCTCTAGAAGATTGGACAAAAACACTACCCTTCCTCGCAATTTTCTTAATTCGTGACATTAAATGAGAGGAATACAACCAGTCTCAATCTCAACAAAATAGAGCAAAATAATCTCAATCTCAACAACCAATAATCTAACCAATCTCAATCTCAACAACAATCTCAACCTCAACCAACAACCAAAAATATTAACAACCAATCTCAATCTCATCAAAACAGTCCCCCAGCTTTAGACAATATAACCAATAATCTTAGGGAGTAGATAATTTCAAGCAACAACCCAACAAACTCAAAATGTGACAAGAATCTAGAGCAAAATCATCGTCATAAACAAATTAACAACATTGAAGTTCCAAAACTCAGAAGGACCTTCAAAATCAACGAACATGAATGGTGTTGCTGGTATTTTGGTAGAAGAAGGCAAATGAAAAATGATTGAAGAGATTAGGATTTGGGTAGTTTGGAAGGTTGTGAGATGTTGCCATTGAATGGGAAAAGAAAAAGAAAAAAAATGGAAGTCTGGGCTGATATGTAAAGGACATGAAATCATGAAGAAGAGAATGAAGGGAAGAATAGAGAGAATGAGGGGAAGAATAGAGAAAATGGTGTTTTAAATGAGAGTGTAAGTCATGTCTGTTAAACAGACTTCATGTCCGATAAACCAACATTTACAGGTTACTGAGCTACAGTGATGTTGCTGAGTCCATTAGGCGGACTGAATGTTCGCTGAATGGACATTCTCTGTAAAGCTATTGTCATCTCATGTAGTTCACTTCCTATTTTGCCCCTTCTAACTATTTAATAATACGATAGGACGATATGCATGATGTCTAAATGAAAATACTATAAAAGTATTAAATGAAACAAAGAGACATTGCTACTTACCTCCCCCACACTTAACATGGGTCTTACCTCTAGGATCGATGAGTCGTGATCATGCTATTTCTCATGCTAATAGGAGTTGTCATTGGGATGTCTCATAAACACTGACCCTATGCATCACACAGTAAACTAGAATAAGAAGATATGAAAAAAGTGAAATTAGTAAAATAACAAAAAGAGTTAGAAATGTTAAGTTGCCTCCCAACAAGTGCTAAATTTAATGTCCTCAGCTGGACTAGGCCACTATGATATTAATTATGAAATGTGATAGTGGAAATATATCCAACCATCTCTCCCTTAAAATAGTGCTTGAGTCATTGCTCATTGATCATAAAGGGCTTTTGTTCATCCCTTCCAATTACCACGACTCCATGTGGGCATATTTTGGTCACCATGAAACGTCCAGACCATCTCGACTGTAATTTCCCTATAAATAATTTTAAACGAGAATTAAACGGCAAAACTTTTCGACCAGGTTTAAATTCTTTCCAAAGGATATGCTTATCGTAGAAAGCCTTGTTTCTCTCCTTATATATTCTAGCATTCTCAAAAGCATCTAGGTGAAATTCATCTAGTTCATTTAACTCCATCAGTCTCCTCTATCCAGTTTCTTTGAGATCATAGTTCAACCTCAGGATTGCCCAAAACTCCTTGTGCTCAATTTCAACCGAAAGATGGCAAGATTTTCCCAAAGACTAACCTGTATGGAGACATGCCTAAGGGAGTCTTGTATGTTGTCCATTATGCATAAAGAGCATCATTAAGCTTTAATGCCTAATGCTTTCTTGAGGTATTAACAGTTTTCTCCAAAATTTGCTTGATTTCCCTACTAGACACCTCAACTTATCCATTGGTTTGATGGTGGTAAGTGGTTCCAAACTTAAAATGCCACCTATATTTTGCCAAAATAGATTTAAATTGATGATTCTGAAAGTGTACCCATTGTCACTGATTATAGCTTTTGGAACTCCAAATCTTGAAAATACGTGCTTCTTGACAAATTTGACAACACTAGCTCTAGTATTGTTTGACAAAGCTGTGGCTTCCACCCAATTGGATACATAATCAACTGCCACAAGGATGTATTCATTACTAAAGGATATTGGAAATGGTTCCATAAAGTCCAGACCCTATACATCTAAGAGTTCAACCTCTAAAATTCCTGACTGAGGCATCTCGTGCTTCCTACTGATGTTCCCTGTTCTTTGACAACTTTCATGTCATAACAAAAGTTTTAACATCCTTAAAAAGAGTAGGCCAATAAAAACTAAATTGTAAAACCTTTGCTACTATTTTTTAGCACCATGGTATCCGCCATAAGCAGAAGCATAGCAATGATACAGTACTAACTACATTTCCTCATTAGGTATACATCTTCTAATTATTCCATCATCACACCTTTTAAAGAGAAACTAGTCTTTTTAAAAATAATTCCTCATCTCAGATAAGAATTTCCTTCTCTTATAATATGAATAATCACTAAGAAAAATGTTAAACACCAGAAAATTAACATGATCAACAAACTAGGGAACATTTTCCTTAATAGACACAGATTCTTATCAGGAAAGGGATCAGTAATCGGTTAAGCTTCCATCTTGTTACCTTGCTCACGTCGCAAAACAAGATCAGCTACTGAATTTTTGGATCCCTTCTTATCTCTAATTTCCAAATCGAATTCTTGCAGGGGTAAAATCCACCTAATCAACCTTAGTTTGGCATCTTTTTTGTAAGTAGATATTTCAAGACGGAATGGTCAGTGTAAACTATGACTTTGGACCTAATAAGAAAAGATCTAAATTTATCAAATGAAAAAACTAATGCTAGCAATTCTTTTTCTATAATAGCATAATTAAATCATTATTTAGCATAATAAATAACATGTAATTTCTTATCCTGTTTTTATCCTAAGACATCCCCAAGTGCATAATCATTATCATCATACATGAGCTCAAAAGGAAGATTCCAATTCAAAGTGGCCATTATAAGGGTTGAGGTAAGTTCCTTTTTCAACCTGTTGAAAGCATCAAAACATTTATCAATAAATTCAAAAGGGACTTCCTTTTGTAACAAAGCACATAAGGGTTTAGACATCTTGGAAAAATCTTTAATAAATCTGCAATAAAACCCTGCGTGCCCAAGAAACATCCTTATTGCTCTAACCAAATTAGGGGGTGGTAATTTATTGATGACTTTGATTTTTGTTGGATCCACCTCTATTCCATTATTTGAAATTTTGTGGCCTAGGACAATCCCTTTTTGTACCATAAAATGGCATATTTCCCAATTTAACACAAGATTGGTTTCTTCACATCTCTATAGGACCTGTTCGAGATTGAACAAACATTCATAAAAAGAAGAACCAAAAATAGAAAAGTCGTCCATATATACCTCTATTATATTCTCGAACATGTCGGAGAATATGAGCAATATACAAAATTGGAAAGTGGCAGGAGCATTGCGTAAATCGAAGGGCATCCTACAATATGCAAATGTACCATAGGGATAAGTGAAAAGAGTCTTCTCCTCATCGTCTGAGGCTATGGGAATTTGGTTATACCCTGAATAACTATATAAAAAGAAATAATAATCATGCTCTACTAATCTTTTCATTATTTGATCAATAAAAGGGAAATGGAAGTGATCTTTTCTAGTTGCTGCATTTAATTTCCTGTAATCTATACAAACCCTCCATCCTTTCATAACTCTATTGCAAATTAACTCATTACAATCATTAGAGATGACGGTCATGCCACCTTTCTTTGATACCACCTACATAGGACTTACCTAGGAGCTATCAGAAATAGGATAGATAATTCCTGCATCAAGTAACTTAAGTATCTCAGATCCTATAACTTCCTTCATGTTAGGATTGAGTCTCCTTAGATTTTCTATTCTAGGTTTATGGTTTTCCTCCATTAAAATCCTATGAACACAAATAGAAGGGCTAATTCCCTTTATTTTAGCAATATTCTATGCAATAGCCAATATTTACATAACAGCCTTAATAACTTCTCTTCTTGAGAGGAATTCAAAAAAGAAGAAATAATAACTGGATATATATTTGATTCTCCTAAGAACGCATACCTCAAATGAATTGGAAGCTATTTAATTTAGGTTTTTGTGAGCTTAATATGGATGGTAACAATTTAGGTTTAGGAGGGACTAATTCTTCAATTTTAGGTCTATACCTATAACCATTACTTTGCAATCTGTATGCATAGTCCACTAACTCGTCATCCAATTCATTCTCATCTATTCAAAATGCCTCTAAAGCATCATCATACGTTAATTTAGGAATAGATTTAGTTGTAAGACAATCAATTACATCTATTCGATAGGTGACTTCATTGAAAGAAGATCCCTTTAAAACTTTGAAAATGTTAAATACCTCTTCCTCATCACCAACTCTCAAAGTCAGCTTACCATTTGGGACATCAATCAATGCTCCACCAGTGGCTAAAATGGTTTTCCTAAAATTATAGGAACCTGCATATGAAAATCCATATCAAGCCTAACAAAGTCAGCTAGAATTATAAGCTTACCAACTTTGACTAGTAAGTCCTCAACTATACCAATAGGGTATCTTAGTGATCTATCAACAAGTTACAATGAAATTGTAGTTGGTTTGAGATCACCAATTTCAAGCCTGTTACAGAGAGATAAAACAATAAGATTAATACTTGCACCTAAGTCATATAAGCATTGAAAAATATTAGAAGCACTAGTGAAACTCCCTGGATCCTTTAACTTAGGGTGTAGTTTATTTTGTAAAATAGAACTACACTCCTCAGTTAAGGCTGTCGTAGCAAAATTTTCCATCTTCTTTTTGTTGAAGATGATTTCCTTCAAGAACTTGGTGTAAGCAGGCATCTTAGCAAGTGCTTTAGCAAAAGGGATGATGATTTGGATCTTCTTGAAAAGGTTAAGGAATTTCTAAAATTAGGAATCATCATGCTTCTTCTTTTTTTTTAGGGTATAGGTGGCATAAAGGAAAATTCTGAAATTAGTGAAGACTCTTTCTTTGGTTTAGTTTCTTTAGGCTCTTCTTCTTCATCCAAATTCACAATTTCAGCATCCTTGGTTTCATTAATCTTAGCTTCCTTCTTTTTAGGAATTGCATCTTCGACCACCTTACCAATCCTCAGAAGAATTTCCATGCAATCCTATTTTGGATTCACTTGATTATTGCTAAGTAGCTTTCCCTTACCTATTTCACTTACCTCTTTTGTTACTTGACTAATTTGCACCTCTAAATTTCTGATGGTGGCTTGGTTGGACTGGATTTTCTTCTCCGTTCTATTTATGGCTTGAGAGCTAGCTTGAGCACTTGGATCCATCTTAATCATAAGTGAGCAAACATATCTTCAAGTTTATCTGCTTTTTTTCTCCCAAGGGGAAGGGAATTGTTATTGTACAAAAGATGAAGGAGGTGAATACTATTGTTTTGGTGGTGCTTAGAACCCAGGTGGTCCCATAGGTTTTGTAGGCCCTTAATTTTTTTTATGAAAATTTTGGATGAAACTTCCAACCTTCATTGTAAGTGTTTAAGAAAGGATCAAATCTCTGACCTTGACTACCATTGTTTACATAGTTCACCTTTTCCTCTGGGTTGGAAAGGATCAAATCTCTGACCTTGACTACCATTGTTTACATAGTTCACCTTTTCCTCTGGCATTATTGCTTCAATGTTTATATCACCAGCTGCTGTGTGCCCAAATCTACCATAAAGAGTGCAAGGATCCCTACCAAACTTGTTGTTCATCAATATAATCAGCTTCTTATTTATCTCAGTAACTTGGTAGGCCATGTCAAGATAAGAAGCCACTTCATTAAGAGCAGCAGCTTTGCTCCTAGTCAAATTACAATGCAAATTCTCCACAACTCTTTTAAAAATATTGCATAACTCTTAGGAACTTGATTACTAATAATCCCCCCAGTGTTGAAATCCACTAAAGTATGATTGTGATCAGTGGGGCTATAGTAGAAAAACTGAGTCAAAAAATATGTATCAAATCCATGATGAGGACACTGGTTAAAGAAAACATTAAATCGCTCCCAAGCTTTATGAAAATTTTCTCCTTTTTTCTGCGAGAACCAATGTATCATCTTTCTTAGTTCTAGAGTTTTGTGGGCTGGGTACCACTTCATCATAAAAGTCTCCATTACTTTGTTCCAAGTATCAAGGGAATCTACCTCCAAGCTTAGCAACCAGTTTCTTGGTAATCCCTTTATGCAATAGGGAAAATACCTCATCTTTAACTCATCTTCAGACAATCCATATAGTGGAAGAGTCTGAACTGTAACGTAGAAATCTCTCATAAAGGCTAGAGCATCTTCACTCGGCATTCCATTAAATTGTGGCAACATAGATGGATGAGCTCTAGCTCATAATTCCTTGTTGCCGCACTCAATCGAATGCAAGAAGGGTTACCAATACTAAATGGCATATGGTAATCTCTAATTCTCCTTATAGTAAGATTGACAGCCACCGATTTATTGTTATTTTGCCTCCAAGTTTCAGCCTGATTTCTTTCATTGAATTAATCATTCTCCATATCTTTTTCCCCATGTAGAATTTGATTTTAATTATTATTTGCCATCTACCTTCTTCTTTAGGCGTTGTTCCTTCTACAAGTGCATTCAATTTCAATATTTAACTCAATTAGCTAATCATTGTTCAAATTTATTAAATGCCTTAAGTTCATGTAACTTTTGAAATAAAACAAAGAGAAAAGGGTTTAAAAGTAATTAATGGAAGAAAGCTTAAGGTAATTAAAAATAACTATAATTAATAGTAGAAAATATAAATTAGTCCCTGATAACGGCACCAAAAACTTGGTCGACAAAATCTGCAAGTGCACAGAATCATTCCTAGTACCTACAAATCAAGTATTCCAAGGTCATCTCCCATAAGGACTAAGCTACTCACTACTAAATTAATCCTAATTACTTGAACTAAAATAATAAGAAACTTAAAAGACAATCAGATTAAAGTAGACAATAAATTGTAAAAATTATGAATAAACTGGCAAAGGAAATGATTTAGACTTAGGGTTTACTCATTGAAGAGATTGATTAATAGATTACGGATTTGATTAAGTGATAGGTTATAATAACAATTGCACACATTTACTTGTATTCTCTCTCAATACATATAAGAATACATAACTAGTTAATTACCATCTCTCAATATGAAACCTAACTAGTAAAATTCATTAAAGACAAGCAATTATAACTTATCACAGTATTTCTATCAGGACTCGCTCCTGAACCCCGACTTCCATGCAGAATATCGTAATACGTAAGCTTATTTCCATCACCTTGACCACTATCGTTTTATCTTCTCTTCTCCGATACCACAACTGTCACATACTTATAACACATATTCATCACCCATACTTACCTTCAACAACTCTCCTTTTTAGTTCAACTTCGCTTTTTGACTATCCATTTATCCATTTCAACCTGAATACCTCAAGGAACAACGTCGGTGAGCCCACACTTTACATATATACATGTTTTGGAGCTATTAGTATATCTTTTGTTATAGTCATCCAATTCAGAGTTTCTTTAGATAGTTTGATAGAGGACTTCAAGAGCTACAACTTTTATGAAGACCTCGAAGGCTAATTGAAAGTTTTGGGTGGTCAAAAGAGGACAGAAGATAACTATAAACAGTAACCCAGACGATAGTATGAACAATAACATAGACGAAGTCTGTGAACAGTAATGCAGAGGAAGTCTATAAATAGTAACACGGATGATACTCTGTTCACATAGACGAAGTCTATGAACAGTAACACAGAGGAAGTCTGTGAATAGTAACATAGACGATATTCTTCAACTCATTTAACTTCTTAACTCATTATATTCCTTGGCCTATGATCTATCCTCTGTGTTCTATCCTCTGTGGTTGACTTTTATCTTCTGTGTTGACCACTCATTTTCTATGGTCTATCCTCTATGTTTTATCTTCTATGTGATGATGCGTCCTCTGTGTTCTGACGTCATCACAGATGATATTTCTACGCTCTTTATTCCTCCTTTCCTTTATGTTCTGACGTCAGCACAGAGGATACCGCTAGTCTTCATTCATCCTTTCCTCTGTGTTCTGACGTTAGCATAGAGGATACTTCTCCTTTCTATTCCTCCTTACCTCTATGTTGTGACTTCATTACAGACGAATCCTTTCGTCTGTGTTTTTCACTAGCAATCCTCTCAACTCTGACGTGCTATTCTAAGACTAACAGAAATTAACAAATTCATCAAACAGAACATGCACATACAAATTTCATTATCCAAATCTTTAAAGTAACAGAATCATCCCAAAGAATTAAACTTCATTATATCCATTTTAAAAATACTGTCAGGGTTATTACAAAACATATTACACATCAACTTAATTCAAAATACAAAAAAACTTCATGCTGATATGACAAATGAGCTATTACAGGACTGAATTAGTCCAAATGTCTTTAACTAATGAGGAGGTTTCAAAGCCTTGCAGGGGTCACTACTGTCTTGGTTTGCACCTGAGGAGGGAAGGAAAAGAGGTTTAAGCTACACAGCTCAATGGCTAATATATTTATAGCTGGTAACAATGAACCACACACATCATATATTCATATTACAACACATCATCACAAAGAACATATTGGCTGAAGTTCTCATTTAACATAACACTCAAATTACATCATAACTTCACATATCAAAATGCAATGCACAACACAATGGGTCGAGAGTTTCGTGGAACAAAACGGCAAAACTGAAGTTTACACCATGAAATGAAACGAGTCCGATTTCGCAAGATCTCGTGGCCACAAGCGGGCAGCCGGGAGAAGGCTATAGGCTATTGTGCACGTGACTAACGAAACGGATTTCTCTCTCGCCCACATAACAGATTTTTCAATGCGCATTCATATCATAATATATTCATGCTTTCATGCTTCTTAAATTTTCTATTTTTCATCCACACAAAGTAACAAAATCCTCACCAAACAACATGATATACATTCACAGAAAATAAAACAAGCATAGTTATTATACAAACATATGAATATTAGCTCATCATCACAAAACCATAAATATATTACCCACCTATTTAACTTGATATTTTCCAAAATCAAGCTTGATCTTCTCCTTGCTCTTGTTGTCGATATTCTCGATCACCTAAGATAAACATATTTTATTTTATTAACACACATGCATGAAGCTGCATGCTGTCCATAAATAAACTTTAGCTTGATTTATTCTTGATTCTATCTAACTAGAAAACTAAGATCTATACAAATCTAAAGAAAACACCATCCTCTTATTCTTCTTCTTTCTTTCTTCTTCTTCATCTTCATCATATAAAACCTAGTTTCTCCACTTCCTTCTTCATTTTCTTCACATAAAACCTACTTTTTCTACTTCCTAAATCTATCGAAACAATAAAAACTAGACAAAGAACTCAACCTAAGCTTTTCCTTCTTCTTCTTTCTCTCTTTCTTTCTTTTTTCTTCCCTTTCTTTCTCCTTGCTTTGGTGTCTCCTTCTCTCCTTCTAGGTTATTCTACGATTTTCTCCTTCTTTTCTTCCTTAACACTCACGACTCTTCTCTTCTTTTGTCTTATTATCTTAAGAAAACTTTTTGAGTTTCCAATTTTTGCCCTTCCTTGTTCATAAAATTCCTGCTAACTCCTTCTTTTAATTTATACCACCTTACAAAATTCATAATATACCACATTAAACTCCAAAAATTTGTAATTCATAAATTCTAAGTTATTTTTATGCTTGATAATTTACTAAAATAAGTCCTAGGAAAAAAAATCGGTATCCAACATTTCCCGCTCCTTAGAAAATTTTGTCCTCGAAATTCTTACCTGAGTTTACAAATAAGTGCGGGTACTTCTCCTTCGTGGCTTCCATGGATTCCTATGTTGCTTCCTTTCTTGCATGATTCTTCCACAACAATTTGACCAGCTTCACGGTTTTATTTCGCAAGACTTTTTCCTTTGAATCTAGGATCGCCACTGGTTGTTCTTCATAAGTTAAATCTTCCCTTAATTGAACTTCTG
>JANZXR010078946.1:0-11109 GCA_027575705.1 Erythroxylum echinodendron
TAAAACTCTTATTTGTTTTGATGTTAATGAAATATACATATTATGTTTTGTTCATGATTTCCAAAGTCATCATATTGGATTTTCCAGATTTTCATAAAAGTAGAAATTGTGTACTCGATTCAGGGAGAAAACTGTACAAATATAGTTAGAATTTGACAAAGTTATCTTCTGAAAAGTTGTATCTTATCTTCTTAACTTTCCAACGCTATAAAGTATGTAAATTTTAGGTATCAAAGTTGAGAGATATGAGCATTTTAAATGGTGATGTTGCAGAGAAGGTATTGTATATGATAGCTATGGTGAATGATGATGTTTTGTTGGTTATGATCAATGATCTTGTATGATGTGTTTTTTGGATGTTTTAAATTGAAAGGGAAGTGAAAATGATGAGTAAAATGAGATAGGAATGTCAGATATGCATAGGATGGGTCCTAGGTAGCTTAAGGAGTTGGAATTGTGGAATTTAACCCATTTAAACAGACTTGAATGTCTTCTAAGCAAACCTTTTCGGGTCTGAAAATTCCCCAGCTCAGTTCATGTCCCTTTGGAGGGACATCATGTCCGCTAAGCGGATCTTTTTGGGTGAAAAATGGCTCCCAAGCCCGCCTATGTCCATTTGAAGGGACTTTATGTCCGTTAAATGGACACTTTTGGGACAACTACAGTAAATTTCGATTTTGACCCCATTTTTGAAGCATAATCTTGCTTTGTGGTCTTCAAGAAAGTTGTAGATATAGAATTCTTCTTTCAAAATGGTTTAAGAATGGCCTCGTTCCAAGATTTCTAGAGAAACTTATGCCAATTCTCCCAAGATAGGTACAATATGATTGAGGATATAAACACTGCTTAAATATCTAGGCCACAACTTTATCGTCTGACCCCCAAATGAAGTGATTCTTGAAACAATGGTTTCTTAACACATTATTCTATCCTTAAAACACATCTAGAGTTTTGGTGATGCAATTGTCTTAAAGAATTCAATTATGATTTTAGTGATTAACTATTTTTGGCATACCACTCTTATGGAAATGGCTAGTACGGGTTCATAGAGATAACCCTCAAGGTAATACACAAGCTCACGTCTTATGATGACCCTGGATGTTGGGCTCCAGAAACGGGGTCCAAAACAGGTGCTTCCTAAGGTGATAAACTCAGCCTTATATACCCCTTCTCTAACAGTTCCTCCAACTATTCCTTAAGCTCCTTCAGCTCAGTTGGAGCCATCCTATATGGTGGTATGGAAATGGGTGTGGTTCTAGGAATCAAGTTGATGGCAAACTCGATTTCCCTCACTGGTGGCAAACCAGATAAGTCCTCTGGGAACAGATTAGGGAATTCCCTTACAATCGAAAAATCCTCTAACATCCCTTCCTCTATATCGGCGTCCACAATTTGCATCAAGAAGGCTTCACACCCTTTCTTCATCATCCTGTCAGTTAGTAAAGTAGAAATAATTCTTACTGAGGTGCTTTCTTGTCCCCTATAAAAATCACCCTCTTACCATTGCTCAGATCAAATTCCACCTCCTTAAGGCCACAATCCAACTTCGCATGATATTTTTCCATAATGTCCATTCCAAGTATAACATCTAAGCCTTTTAGGTCTAGAGGTAGTAAATCCACTACTAGTCTAGCACCATCAATGAAGAGCTCACAACTTTTATATGCTTGACTGATTACTACATTCCTCCTCAGAGGTGTACTAACAAGCAAAGGACTATTCAAAGGCACTGAATTCACACAAAGAAGAATCATACTTGTAGAAACAAAATAATGCGTGGAACTAGAATCAATTAGTAAATAAACTGCTAAATCAAATAACTAGGACATACCCGTGACAACCTCTGCTGCGGCTGTTGCTTGCTCCCTTTTCATGGAAAATTCTCTTGCCTGTGCCTGACCCCTTGGCCTTCCTAGAGGAATAGCCTTTTTTGTAGCTGCACAACTGACCGGGTTCCCACTATTTCAGCTCTGGCTTTTAACCGCGACCCCTCCTGCCTTGTTACTTGGGGATAGTCCTTGATCATATATCCATTCTCTCCACATCGAAAGCATGCTCCCAGTAACTTTAAGCACTCTCCCCTATGTAACTTCCCACAATGCTCACATTGGGAGTTCATGTTCCTACTCCTCTCAACTATGCTATTGCCTCCTGCTGTTGAGGCTTGCCCTAACATTGCCCTTGCTTACTTGATCTTAGCAGAGGCACTGCTCCTTGCCTCAGTCTGTGTGTGGGAGCTCTTTATAACCCTTTCTAGTATTAGAGCACTCATCCCCTTCCTGGAAGATTGATTTCGGTTCTTCCTCTTCCTATTCACCTCGTACTTGATATTCTCTAGCTTCTTAGCCTGGAATACAGCATCTACCAACTGCTGGTAGTCACAGAAATTATGGATCAAGAATTTCTCCTTGATCCCCAGATGAAGACCTCCCTTAAACTTATGACACCTTTTTTCCTCATTCGCCACAATGTTGGTCGCATATCAAGAAAGCTGAGTGAACTTCAATTCATACTCACTCACACTCATCTCCATCTGTGTGAGATTCAAAAACTCCCTGGCCTTCTTTTGTACATAAGCCCTGGAAAGGTACTTCTTCCTAAACACTTCCAAAAACTCTCTCCATGACAACATCGGAGGCATAACCTGACTGTGGGGCACTGATTCCCACTAATGAAGTGGGTCCCCTTGCAGCAAGTTAACTGCATAATCTAGCTTCTCTTCATCGGAGCACTTCATCTGAAGCAGGACTCTCTCAGTCCTCTTCAACCATGCTTTATCCTCCTCCAGATTTGTAGTACTATTAAAGTCTACAGTCCCATACTTGAAAAGCTTATCATACTATCGGCTCCTCTCCACTGGAGCTAGAACCGACACTTGTGATCCTTGGCCCATGGCATAAGTGAAAGCCTGGGCAAAGGATTCAAAGAATTGTGGACCTAGAGGGTTTGATTAAGGCATAGGAAGTAGAGGCGGTGGCACTTCATACTGCCCACTAGGTGCCTCTGAATTAGAAGCAGAGTGTGTCCCAGCATCTTAAGGGATATAAGAGTCATCCGTGCTCTCTTGGTGAGAGTGAGATCGAGTCTTAGATCCTCGAGCTCTCTTTTGAGGTGTCATTATCACTCCATCAATATATAACCATTGAAAACCTTTAATTCATGCAAAACAATTTTCAAAGTATGAAAAATAGTTCAAATCATATAAAACAATATCAAATCATGTGAAACAATTCAAAACAATACAAGTAGTTCATTTAAAACAATGCACGTATACTTCATGTCTCAACCTACCCATTTCGTGCTTAAAATACTCCTAAACTTGGTCCTACACCTAGACCTCAACCCAAATGCCAACATAGACCTAAACCTAGTCGCTCTGATACCATAAGTGTTGGGACCTTGCCCTTGTAAGTCACATGCCGGACATCCTAAGTGACATCTGGATGCGCATCCCACAAAGGTGGCGTGCCCACACCCTACAATCATAAAAAAGAGCTCACTTTTCCTATTTTTTAACAGATTTTTGGGAAAACTAAAATTGGAATTTCAATTGGACCTCTTCAGAACATTTGTTCCCCATTGTTTTAAGTCTATAATTCCACAAAAATCATTCAATTTGGTTCATAAATCTAAAAGTTATAGGCTAAACATTTTCGGACTGTTTTTGCAATAAAACAACACACTACACCCAAATATACTCAAGAAATTGACAGCTTTAGGGACTGAATTAAAATTCCATTGCTTCAGATATTTTGTAGCTATATGTATCTATCTTATTTAGAAATAATAATCATCTCATTTTGGGCTCTACAGATTATGATATCATCAAAATATTGAAGTATGTTTAGTAAAAATGTCCAACTCACACTCTTCCAACCGATCCTCTCACTTTGATTCAATCAATATTTTTCGAATCAATACTAAAAGCCATAAAAGTTTATGGAGAGGAATAGAAATGTATTAGGAATCCAATTCTTAAAAAATCACGTCATTTGGAGGTCGGACAACAAAGTTATGGTCAAAAGAGTGAAAGGTGGCAGGTCTGGGAACACTGGCAAAGTCGTGATCGCGACTCTACGCTTCTTCCTCCTTTGCTTTTTTTTCCTCAGACCCGTGTTAGAAAAAAAGCATAAATTTCACTACAAGTATTAGGTTAAGGTCATTCAAATAACTTTTGAAGGAATACTTCTAGATCTACAACTTCTATGAAGACCTTGAAAACAAAATTTGCCTGGAAATGAGTCAAAAGTTCAAACCAAGGCAGCTGTCCACAAAGTCCATCCTAGGCAACATTCCCAACTTCTAATAATCGTATCTCTCAAATACAATGTCCAAAAATTTCATACTATATATCATTGGAAAGTTAGAAAAATAATCTACAATTTCTAAGAAGGCAACTTCGTCTAATCTACAATTTCTAAGAAGGCAACTTCGTCCAATTCAGCCTAATCAATACAGTACTTCCCTCGAAGCCAGAACACAAATTCTCACCCTTATGGAAAACTTGAAAATTGCAATGAACAAAATTGACATACCATCGGCAAAACACAAACATACTTCATTAACATCAAAATATAAGAATTTTTACAAAGATTTGGTGGGAATGTTCGGCCACAATACATCAATATCTCAAAATGCCCAAAATACAAAAAGATACATGAACAGTAATTTGTTGAAAATGCAACTAAGGCCTTATAGTTACAAATCTAGCTTAAAACAAAAATGATGCAAATTTTAAAGTGATGCCTCGATTCTCTTTCACTCAATCTCATTTTCTTCACCTGAAGATGGGACAAAAAGGGGTTGAGCTTAAAAGCTCGTAGGTAACAAGTTTATAACGAATAACAAGCAAAACCATTTAAAACGTTAATAAAATTCTTATTGAATCACAAAACACATGGTTCTTTAATTTTCAACCAAATTCACAATAAAACAAATCATATATGCAACAATCTTATCAACATATCATGAACATATAAATGCATCAAAATAGTTTGGGAAGGTCCAAAATAGAACGTATTACACATTTCCCATAAGGGTCCTGTGTAGCCACGAACAAAACGTACTATTGCATTCCCACAAAATGGTTTTGCGTATCCGTGAACTTATGGGAGTCCATGAAGGAGCTCCATGCCACTAGTCGTGAAGGAGCTCCAAACCCATATAGCATGTATTTCATTGAAGTAAATCACACTTTAGTATAGACTTTATGTTCAAGAAACTAGATACACATGAAGGGGGTTGAATGGTGTATCCTCCTTCTTTAATATAAAATCTTGAAAAGAACTTCTCTTTCTTGTTAACAAGATATCACAAATTACGTAGGTAAATCGGAAATTACTTTTATATGATTTTTTAATAACAAAGTAAACTGAAGAAAAGAGTAGAGAATAGACACTGCGACTTTTATACTGGTTTACCCCAAACCGAGGGCTACGTCCAGTCCTCAAAGTTCATCTGAGTGTTTCACTATTTTTTCAACGATTACAATTATTCTTTCTTCCCTTCCAGGGCCTCTTCAGGTATCTTACAAAGTATTCTTTCACAATCTTAACCTCTCTAGGCTATCAGCCTTTTCTTTCTCTCACTAGAAAAAGATTGTGAGCTTTTGTTACAATAATCTTAGCTCTATTTTAAGTAAGCACTGTAAGAATTTTCTCTCAGAATGTCTAGCTTTCTAACTTGTCCCAGTTTTTCTAAGATTATAGCATCTTCGACTAATACTAATATTTATAGCCTTCGTCTTTAACTGCTTTTTGATTCTTGATAACCGCTTATTGATAACCATCATTTAGTTGAGTTCTGTAACTAACTCTGACTAAATAACTATTCTGACGTGCTAATGTATCTTTGTGGTATCGTCTGTCTTCTTTGCTTCTGTGTTGCCTTAGCGTTTGCATCTATATCTGCGTCTACGTATGTGTCTCTATTGATTTTGCGTATGCGTCTGTGTCTGTATTGATTTTGCATCTGTGTCTCCATCTATATTGATTTTACGTTTATGTCTTCGTCTGCATTGATTTTGCGTTTGTGTTTGTGTCTACGTCTGGGTATATATTTACGTCTGCATCTGTGTCTGTCTGTGTTTTGTACTGTGTTTGCACACTTAACATACTTGTTAAAAACTTTCATTTGTTTCTAACATTCTTATTATTTGATTGTCATTAAAATTAATCATCGTAAAGTCCTCTTGACTTAACAATCTCCCCCTTTTTGATAACAACAAATAATCATAATTTCAGACAAATCAAAGTGAATGAATTTTTATTCAATTGATGAATAAAAAACAACAGATGAATAAGACGACAATAAACAACAAATAAGAAGACAACAACAAACAAAGAATAAGAATAAGAAAACATTTATACATTCTATCTTCTTTTCTTCATGTTTTTCTTCTCTTCTATTCTTCTTTTTCTTGTCTCCCTTTTTTTCTTTTCACTTCTCTTCTCACCCTATTTGTTATTAATAAGAAAAATATTACCTCAGATGCTTCATTATTTCAGAAAACATATGCTGCATCTCTGTTCTGATCAACTTGAGGTCTGCTTCTGTTGTAACTCGTATATAAGCTAGTTCCTCATGTAGATCACCAACTAAGTTTAGTAGATCATTTACTAAGCTTTGTAGATCATCCATTGAATCTTGTGGATCATCAACCTTAGTATTAATATCTTCAATCTGCTTCACTAAGGTTTTCTGATTCCACTGCTCAGAATGTCTTACTATTCCAATAAGTTTGATTTGTTATGTTGAACTCAATGGATAAAATTTTGTAGCAATAGCTGTTTTTGAGGTTAAGACATTGAATTCTATTATTTTTAGGGTAGGAGGTTTGAAGAATTGCTTTCCTTCTAGGAGATCAAGGTCATCAAGTATAGGTAGTTTGGGAATGGTTTTTCCAAGAAGGTGAAGGACATCTTTAAGTGAGGGTATGAAACTTAAAGGTTTAAAGTGCATAATCAGGTGCACAAAAGTCTCTAAGTTGACAAACATACCTCCAACCTTTATAGATTTATACTGTCCTTCAGTCAACCTGCCAACTACCTGAAAACTGTCATCTGTGGTGAAGCGTCCATAATTGCTCCCTAATGCTTTTAAAATGTGATGGGAAACATAGACTCTTCTTGATTGTACTGCATCACATGCTTCATCTATGTTCCTCACTGCTTCATGAATCTGTTCTTTTGTAAGGTCACCTGTTGTTTTGTCAGGGTACATCTTCTGTTTCCCTTTTTCAACATTGCGTACAATGTGTGAAGCTCTTGGTTGTAATTCAGGAACAATTTTGATCAAAGTTCTACTCGTAACTGGGTAGATACTATACCGATCTTTGGTCATCTTCTGTAGATATAGTTCTAACTTCTCATCCTTCAGGATACCATATAATCTCCTTTCTTCATGATTGAGAAGATGCATAGACCGATTATTGATCAAAATAAATTCCAGCTGTACCTTGACCAACCTTTTCATAGGTTCTCTGATTGTTAGTGAGCTTCTGCTTCTTATAGCTATCTCTTCTTCAATCACCTTTATTTTCAAGTCCTCTTTTCTAATAGGACTAAGAGATTCCACTCTATCTTCAACTGATTTTTCTTTTCGTTGACTCCCAGTTGAAGTGGTTTCTTTCTGACTGGTCTTTAAGTTTTTACTTTCTTCAGCCAATTCAGAAGGTGGTTAGGGTTGAGTTCGCTTTCTTTCAAACTCTAATTTCTTCTTAATTCCAATCTTCTTGTTTGGCTCCGTCTGTACTTGTTGCAGAATTGAGAATAGAGATCTTATGGCTTGTGGTGTTCTTTCTATCTGTTGAGATTATACACCAAGAGTCATTCGACTTCTTTTCTTCTATTCTTCTTGTCGGAGAGTTATTACTCTTGTTGATTTCTTTGATTTTTTGACTTGCTCAAAGTCAAGTGCCTCTAGCTTTCTTTTTACTGACACTTGTTTTCCAGATAGACTCACCTGGCTTTCTTCTCTTTGCCTTATCATCTTCGCTTCAGCTGCTACTTTAGACGATTTCTTCTTTTCTTCTATAGCCATTTTTCAGAAGATTGAGGTTTCTTTTTCTCTTTGGGAGTAATATTCCCACTCATGCTACGTCTGAATGTATGCTCCCCCTCAATCCTTACTTTTGGCATTGAAGTTGTACTCAATCCCACTTTGCCAATGGTTGCTGCATTAATATCACTCTTAATGTTCATCTTGACCCTGTTTCCTCTGTCCAGGAAAATTCTAGAATCTCTAAAGATTCTTATTAATAGCATGCCATACGGATAAGCATTAGAGTCTTTCTTCGTCTTCATCATGTACCTGAGAATCAGGTGTGGAAGATTGATAGCCTTATGGTTGAGTAAGTAGAACAGGCATTGCTCATCAATAGTTGTCACAACGTTCCTTGATCCTGTTCTTGGTAGAATGCAGTGAAACAATATGTTGTGTAAAACCCTAGCATTTAGAACAAGGTTCGACGCCTTCTTGTCCTTTGGGTCACTACACCCATAGAGTTGTCGATTTACCAGTGCCTTCTCTAGATGATTTTGAATCATCCATCTAGGGTTGTAAGACGCCTCTTCGCCAACACACGGACATTCACTAACCTTCTCGATTAGCTACAGTGTCACGATAACCGACAGTCTATCCACCATTGATACTACTGTATCATCTACCACATTTGCATTCTTCCAGAAATCATACACTTCATTTAGATAAACTAGTTCACGAACCTGAAAGAAGTTTTTCCATTTGGATGCCTTAACTTCGAGTTCAATGTCCATCTGATTCTCCTTCAAAGATTCAAAATCAACATGCTTTCCATAAATCATTGCTTGCTCCATTGTAATCTTTAGATAGTAGGAACTTCTCAAGATAAAGAGATTAGAATCTGAAGATGAGACTGTAACCGAAAGGTTTCGAAATGAACAGTTGTTTTGAGAGTTCTGCAAAAATCAATTTCAAAGGATTTCAAGAGTTTTCTAGAGTAGGTGTAGTTCTGAACCGTCTGAGAGGATTTCCTTTATATTTCCTTTTAAAATAATTACTGTCTGTAACTTGTAGTTATTGGCTTTTGAAAAGTTAAGACCTTTTATCTTCCTTTTGTAAGAATCGTCTAGGTCATGACATGTCAGACGATTGGTCTCCAAAGACTACCATGTTCAAGTTTCGTCTGATTTCTTTGGATCTTTCTTCATTCAAAGGCTTAGTAAAGATATCTGCCCATTGATGACTTGTCTCAACAAATTGAAGATTGGTGATTCCTCTCTGTACATGGTCTCACAGAAAATGATGTCTAACTTCAATATGCTTCACCCTTGAGTGTTGTATTGGATTCTTTGATAGGTTGATAGCACTTGTGTTGTCACAGAAGATTGGGATTTGTTCTTCTTTTACTGAATAATCTTCTAACTGATACTTAATCCATAATGTCTGTGAACAACAACTTGCAGCAGACATATATTCAGCTTCTGCAGTAGATAGTGCAATTGAGCTTTGCCTTTTACTAGACCATGAAACTAGATTATGGACAAGAAAGTGACAGCCTCCACTTGTACTTTTCCTATCAATTCTGTCTCTAGCGTAATCAGCATCACTATAGCCAATTAACCTGAAATCTTTACCTTTCTCATACATTAAACAAAGATCAGTAGAACTTGATAGATATCTCAAAGTCCTTTTAACAGCAATATAATGAGATTCTCTAGGATCTGCTTGAAATCTAGCAAACAAACAGACAATAAATAAAATATCAGGTCTACTTGCTGTAAGGTAAAGCAAAGAACCAATAATTCCTTTAAAAAGGGTTAGATCAACCTTCTTATGTGCTTCATCCTCAGATAAAGGGTTTGAAGGGAGCATAGGAGTTGACATAGGTTTCACATTATTCATACCATATTTAATCAACAACTCTTTTATATATTTCTGTTGATGAATAAAAATCTTTTCTTTGAATTGGATAACTTGTAATACAAGAAAGAATTTTAATTCACCCATCATGCTCATTTCAAATTCACTTTTCATTGGTTTCTCAAAACTAGAACATAGCTTTTTAGACGTTGCACCAAAAATAATATCATCAACATATATCTGTACTATGATGAAATCATTCTCAATACATTTTCTAAACAGCCTCTTGTCTACATGTCCTCTACTAAAACCATTTTCAATCAGAAATGAACTTAGACAATTATACCAAGCTCGAGGAGCTTGTTTTAAGCCATATAAAGCTTTATGAAGTCTATAGACATAATCTGGTTTCTTAGGATCTTCGAAACCAGGAGGTTGCTTTACATACACCTCTTTATCTACAAAACCATTTAAAAAGGCGCTTTTCACGTCCATTTGAAATAGCTTTATGTCATGACAATGAGCATATGCAAACAAAATCCTAATAGCTTCTAATCTAGCTACAGGAGCATATGTTTCATTATAGTCTATTCCTTCTTGTTGGTTATAACCTTGAGCTACTAACCTAACGTTATTATGACTTACTCTACTTGACTCGTCTAACTTATTCTTAAAAACCCATCTAGTTCCTATTATAGATTTATTAAAAGGTCTGGGAACTAAAGACCAAACTTTATATCTAGTAAATTGATTCAGTTTTTCTTGCATGGCTAAAATCCGAGCTTCATCATGAAGAGCTTCATCAATTTTCTTAGGCTCCATTTCAGGAATAAAAGCTACATTTGCTTCTCTTCTTAATTTAGACCTAGTTCTCACACCATCTGAAGTTTCTCCTATAATCAAATTTTCTGGGTGAGAAGACTTATATTTCCAGTCCTTTTTCAGACTAGAATTTTCAGGAACATCTTCTACTTTATTTAGAGTGACATTTAATGGTGATACCTATTCATTATCACCAAAAGATACTGCTAGGGTTTCATCATTAGTATCATTACTTCTATCTGGTTGAGAGCTATCATCAAACTTAACGTGAATAGATTCTTCAATAGATCTAGAAGTAAGATTATAAACCCTATAAGCTTTAGACGATAAATAATATCCTAGAAAAATTCCTGAATAGACCTTAGAATTGAATTTGTCCAGACTTTTTTTTGTATTCAATATAGTACACTTGCAACCAAATGGATGAAAGTAAGATATATTAGGCTT
>JANZXR010078966.1:0-11108 GCA_027575705.1 Erythroxylum echinodendron
CTATTATCTTAGGTTATGTGTCGGAATGACCTACGGGCGTCCCGATGCGTATCCCAGGGTGATGGGGTGTTACAGTTACAATGCCAGAAACAGGAAGATAAAAGCAGATATCAAGAGATGCCATTTATCGATTTCCCCCTTTCTTATGTTTACCAAGCTATTGCAAAACTTCAATCTCTATCATTGTAGCATCATGATATTTTTTAATCCCACGAACAATTTTTATGGCAACCATTTCCTTCCTCTCTCTGTCCCAACATTCTAAAACTTGGCCAAAGGTGCCTACATATGTAAAAAAGAATAAGTGATGCCTGAAGAATGTGAATTCACAGACAACAATTGGCCTTCAATTCAACAAATTTTGATACATTCACCCATTTTACTGTGAATCTTACCTGCAAACATGTAATGGGTAGTGAGATCCCATCTCCATAAAATTCACCATCTTTCTTTATATCCAAACAATTGACTAGTTGTCACTACTTAGGGAAGGAATTGAAAAAGAACCCACCAAATTAACAAAGAGAAATGAAAGGATTAAGTGAAAATTAACCATTTTCTTTAAATTACCCAAACTATATGGTAAATGGGTACTTGAAAAATGCAGTGAAGATGATGTATTGATGAGAGGTTAAAACACAAGGATGAGGCTAGAAGGTGACGAATGGAACACGATGAGGAGGCTGGAAACGTGAGGAGGAGCTGGAAATGCAAGGAGGACGCTGGAGGAGGCTCGAGACACAAGAGAGGAGGTCGTTGGAGGACGGTGGAAATGCTAGAGAGCATGACGGTGGAAGAGACTGGAAATGTGAGAGAGGAAGACTGTGGGGAGGAGGCTAGAAAGGTGAAATAAGGACGGTGGAGGAGGCTTCAAAGGTGTGAGAGGGGAGGACGTTAGAGGAGAAAGTCGATATTAAGTTTCATAGATGATAACCTGTCATTTTCTCCCATAAACACTGGATTTCGTGACGTTTTCATAAATTGTTGCTAACCTTTATTTGAATTTTGGGGACATTTCTAAAATCGTTGCCAAAAGATAACCTTTGTGACGATTTTTCCAAAATCGTAGCTAAAGGTTGATATTTTGTGACAATTTTCAAAATCGTTGCAAAAATTCAACCTTTAGCTATGATTTAAAAAATGTAGCAAAAAAAATGTATTCTTTTTTCTACTTTGTTGTAGTGATTTTATGACACTTTACTCTATTGCACATCTTTGGTAAAATTATTGTAGAAAACAATTATATGTCGCAAAATGTTGTATATTTTGATACTATTTATACTTATCATCGCGTAAAGTGTTCACTATGCTCTACATCTATCGAAGATTAAGATAATTGTCATTAAACTATACAACATTTCTGACGAAACATACAATCCGTTATGCAAAGTGCAACGTTTAGCGACGAAATTGTCTAACGGTTAAAAAAAATTGCTACTTCTACAACGAACTCAAAGGAACATCATGAAATGGGTGATTTGGAGGACGATTAATCATTGCGTCACTAAAAGTTTGCCTTTTGTGATGTCTTTGTTTTTCGTCACAATTAACTGCCTTTTGGAAATGATTTTTTCTTCGTTGCTAAAGAAATCGTCGCAGATTATCCACTTTGTTGTAGTGTCAAGATATGATTCATCACCCTAAAGTAATTAGGGAGAATATTTCATTATTCTCGATTAGTATTGATTCGAAAATCTTTGGCTAAGGTGGAATGACGTTTTGCAAATATCTCATTAATTGAATCGATAGCTAATGGTGAATAACTAATATAATTAGACTCAAAATATAATAGATATTAATTTCATGCTCTATGTCTAATCGGAACATTGTATGATGAAATGATTGAATTATACGGAAAAATTATACACAGAAAGGTTAGTCAAAGCTATTTTGACATTCCTAAATATTTTAGTAATCATAATGCATTGCTAAACGCCAATCTTGATTTATGGTTATAAATTGTTTAATTGAAGGGCATAATTGGTATTTAATTAAAATTATTTATATTTCTAATTAAAGTTTAATTGAAATTAGAATTTAATTTCAATTAAATTACCAAAATGTCCAGAATCTATTATAAATAGACTTAAGTTTTATGGAGCTAGCACTTCTTACTTAACCCTCTCTGTAAGAGTTACAAAGTCCTCAACCCATTTTGTAGATACGGTTAGAGGCTGGACATTTGTGCAACTACAGTGGTTGAGACGGATCGATTTCAGAAACAGTTCGAAGGATACAACAAGATTAAGATCAAGTTTTGAAATAAGGTATGAATTAAGTTTTCGCTTTGTTATGATTTGTGTTAATCATTTTATAGAATTAAAGTCATCTTGGTTTTCAGAAAATCGAAATACAAAAAAGTTTTATAATTATTCTGCTACGATCGGAATCAGATCTTAACCCGATTTTTCAACAGTGATATTAGAGCCGCTTTATTTTTATAATTTGATTAAATTTTTGTGATTGTTATTGATCAAAATTTGGAATTAAAAAATCAGATCAGATCTGATTCTTCATGAAACATAGAATTGTTAGAATTCGAGCAATTTGTTCATGTCCTTTGTTTTGGTTATTGTGTTTTGAAAGTTCGCTTTAAAGCATGTTTTCACATCTATTGTTTGCCTTTGTTATTGAATTAAGAAACTGACAAACCCAAGATTGTTCTGGTAGAAAATTGGCAAATAGTTGTGATAAGCGTTTGTTTTGTGTTTGTGTAACTTTGACTTGTAGAACTTCAACCCATAACCATTATCATAACGTGGGTTTTGGAACCCATAAGAATTAAACATTTTCGTTTTATGGCTGCCGAAGAAAAGACCCAAAATACTATATGATTGTGATTTTGGTGCTGTGGATTGTATGTTGAATGGTTGATTTTCCGTCGCCTCCTCATTTTGTCTCCCACACTCACAAAAGCTAGACGCTCCCACGCACGATTTTTATTTAATTTGTATATTTTTAAGCGTTCATTTATTAAATTAGTTTAATTAAAAATTAAGTTAGTTTAAATCCTAACAAATCTAGAAAAGTGTTTTCTAATTGTTTGAAATATTGTTTTCAAAGGCTAATTTTATTAGGAATGCTTTAAATTTTAGTTTAATTTTTCATGGTGTTGGATTATTAAATTAATTAGTTTATCCATTCAATTCCAAACTTAAGATAATTATTTTTCTTAATTTAATTAATATTAATAATTATATTGATTTCTAATTAATTTTAGAAAAGTAGTTTCTAAAATTAGAATTAATTATTTTTAATTAGATTAAAATTAATTAATTAGAAAAGTTATTTATAAAATTAGAATTAATTATTTTTAATTAGATTGAAATTCATTAATTAGACTCCTTAAAATTAAGAAAATTATTTTTAAGTAATTAAAAAATTGTTTCTTAATTAAATTTATTTATTTCAATTTGATTAAAGTAAATTAAATTTATAACTTTATTTGTTTAGATAATTATTATTCAATTTATTTAGAAAGTGTTCTATTTCTTAATTTATTAGAAAGGACATTGTTCTTGATTAATTTTTGAAAATTGTTTTCATTTATTAATTAAAAAATATGATTCCTTTAATATTTTGAAATTTAGTTTTCCAATTTATTAAAAATATTTTCTAATTAATTAAGAAAACAATCTCTAAACAAATAATATAATGACTTTCTTAATTAAATTTAAAAGTGTTTTATTTAATTTGGAAAGTAGTTTCTTTTTCATTTTAGAAAATATTTTTGTAATTATGAAAAAATAATTTCTAATTAGATTAGAAATATTTTTATAATTGGATTAGAAATAATTTTCTAATGTGTTACTTATATAATTTTGAAAAAGAAGTTTTTCTAAATTATAATAAGTAAGAAGAATAATTTATTGAAAATTGTTTTCAATTAAAGGTGTCAAGATAAATTAGAAATAGTTTTCAATTAGATTTGAAAATTATTTTCAAATCAAATTAAATTTCTATTTGGAATAAGAATTTAATTTATTTAAAGATCAATGGTTTTAATCTAATTTAATTTTTCCAAGGAGTTGGAAATGTTATTTTAGATTATAAAGATCAATACTTAGAATCAAACGAAGCTTGATATTTTACGCATATAATTTGATTATGAGTGCATAAGTTGCATACTCTATTTATATGGTTGATATATATATTAGATGCATGATAAATTGTATGTTTTATATGTGTGATATTTTATATGCAATTTGTGTTTGATGAGACAAATGAAGTTAAATCCCTCGTTAAAATATTAAATAAACGTTAAGAACATGATTATTGCCTTCCATTGTTATAAGAATAAATCATAGTTCTGTTTATTGTACGTTTGTTGAGCAAACTTAACGCCGCTTTAACCCGAACATGATTAGTCTTATGATAGTGAGTTCTACTTAACTAAATTTGTCTGATTTGGATGAGCAAACTCATGATCACGTGAATTTAGAGGCAGGGTTAGGAACAACATTTTAGATATATTTTGGTAAGAGTTGTCACCTAACAAATCTAGGAGTCATATAAGATGTGATTGATAAAGTTGTTTTTTGCCTAATTTAGGTCTAGTTAGTTTGTTGAGTAAACTTAAGATTAACTATTTTGAATGAAATCCTAGCCTACTAGAAAGATTAGAGTAATCTTTCTGAATAGTAGTGAGGGCTATTATTTCGAATAAAATAGTGGGAGTAGCCAAATGCATGATTAAGGTCATAATCTTATATGATAGTCATAACATATAATTGATTGCTTGTTTCTCTTACACAGTTATATTTTGTTCTTAGTGGAATTTACCTTATTTAGTATAGTTGATACTAGGTTAGTGAACCCAAGTTCTTGGACATAGGATATGTTTAAGAAGAGTTATAAAATGTTAGATAGAAAATTATGTGTCCATTGTGTTGTTATATTATAATCCCTGTTGAGGATTCGATTGCAAAGTTTTAGAGATATGTCAAAACCATATAGATGATAAAATGTATTAACATTTTGAGTTGAATAATGTCTCATAAACTTTGATGACAACATGTAAGATGTATGTCAACACCATGATAGAAAAATGCAAAGGACTGCATGAAGTAGAGTTAAAAGGTATAGTACCTTTTTAAAATTGTTCTACTTAATTTAGCCTACTAAAAGCATAATTGGAGGCTACAATTAAACACTTTGCTATAAAATGATAATATTTATCATTAGAAGAAAATGATTGCATTATTTTCCTTGCCTATATGTGATATGATAGAGATCATAATGAATTTCCAGTTCATGCTTATGTGTATTTGATACCGAATTTCGATTCAATATTATTGTAATGTTTAAAACATGATAAGAAACAAATTATTAAGTAAAAGTAGTTTATCCAAGTTTATGCAAATAGTTTGTATACGATGGATCAAAGGAGACTTATGCTTAACATAAATGGAAAGAATAAAAAGTTGGATAACCGATACTATTCTTTTTATGCCATGTTGGTTAAACCAACATAATAAGAATCATAAATTGACGAACAAGGATATATGTATCCTTTTGATTATGAATAGTATGAAACTTTTCAAGTTGAAGAAGAACCAAATTAACCTTTGGTGAAATGATAATGATGATATTGAATTATTAAATTTATAAATGTGATGTATTGGATGGAATAACAATTCATAAAAGAATGACACTTATATTTCATTACATTAATGACTTTATATGATATAGTCATATGTATTAAATGGAATAATGATTTAAAATTTTAAAAGGTTTAAACTATTTAAATCTAAGTAGAAATTAAGCATTGAGAATGCTGAAGCACTTTGATGAGAAATTAAACATTAATAATGTTGAAGCACTTTGATGAGATCGTTGCGGAATGAGATTCTTTAGTGAATAACTTCACAACTGAATTCATAAGAGTATAGAATTCAATATGAGATATTGTATGAAGCAATAGTATTTTTTTATAACAATGCCTAGTACAATGACTTACCTTTTATAGTTCCAATTGAATCAATTAGCAATATTTTATATTAGATATGAAATGCTAAGTCTTTGAAATATTTAAAGCTAGTGATTTAAGGATATGAAGCTTACCTGATGCATATATTATTCATTTAGTTTAGAACTAAATTGAGTAATAAAGGGTTATGAGATATCCAAAAAGTTGGATATAATCTTACAGACACTTTGAACAAATTGTTTGTTTCAATGTATGCTTATAGGAGAATGGTTCTCAAGATAAATAATGGGAGAAAAATAAAATTTGAAAAGTTCAAATCTCATGATAATACATTTAATTGCAACTATTGCCTTTATTGATACATTTGATGTATAGTTGAAAGGTACGAGGTATTGAAAGATTCACTTTCATGATTCAAAGAGTTTGTTTTGAAGATGATCGTGAATTTATAATATCTGCAAGAAGGTCAGTGGGAGTATGTGGAGACATATTGCTCACAAAGAACCAAAATTTTAACTTTCAATTGTTGAAAACATAATTGTCCAAGAGCAACTCTTATTAGACATAAAAATGTAACAACTTAATTTTGGGAATTAGATCGATAGAGATAGATTGGACATTGTTAACTTATTCTATAAGTCCAAGTACATAGATAATGTACTAAAGATGTTTAGTATTTGAGATATCATATACTTGTGAAATATTAAAGATATTCATTATTCTATGTGTAAGTTGATATTTGAGTTCAAGATGATAAGGATATAACTTTAGAAGTAAATCCTAATTAAGTTTATTTACTTAGAACAATATCATTTAGGATTGGAATGTAGCAATGGTTGCTAATTAAGCCATAATACATTTTTCATTTAGTAGAAATGATTAATCAGATCAATAAGTTCTTTAGTGAACTTGATATAGTTCCTTACATTATTTAAGACAGTAATGTATTGTAGAACATTAGAGCCATTGGGCATGCATAAGGAGCTAATGTCTCATCAAAGATCTAAAAAAGTGTTTAGGCAATTTTTCTTAATTATGATGATAATTAAGATGAGAATTGTAATATTTAAACAAGTGCTCACTATAAAGAATCTGTAGAATTCTCTCATTAAGTCATTGTTCTAGTAGTAGGATAATCGTCATATGGTGATATGATATGAGATATTTAAACGATTAGTTTAGTGCAAGTAGGAGATTGTTAGTTTATATCTTACAGCTAATCGTTTTGGTTATAGTTTATTGACAAATTATTTAAAGACATTCTTTATCATGTACATGATTAGATGTATATGATAAAGTCTATGGGATAATTGTACATTTCAAATAAAATTATAATGAGATTATAATTATGAGATTCATATTGGATTTATTTATTATTCCTAAATTGTTCATAGTCATTGGTTTTATTAAGATTATACATCAATAGAACGTAAAAATGCTAGCACACATTATATTTTTCCTTATGAAGGAAGTAGTCGATCCCATAGGCTAAAGTATAGAGATACTTAAATAAAAATGTGGGTGCTTGTAGAGAATAAGTCCACTAAACAGATCCGACATGAGAAATCCATTTGGAACATTACTTATATGTCTATGGAATTTTCATTGTGCTGATTGTATAAGTGATCCTTTGACTTGAGGTCACCAAAGTTATCTTGTATAGGAATTGCTATGTTTTGATACTACTTATGAATTATTTAATCATGGGTCATTTAATCGGTAGTCATTGGATGTAGCATGAACTATATGGAGATAGTTGTGTGATCAAGATAGGATTCATTACCCTAAAGTAATTAGAGAGAATGTTTTGTTGTTTCCGATTAGCATTGATTCAGGAAATCCTTGGCCAAGGTAGAATGATGTTTTGTAAATAGTTTATAAACCTCACTAATCGAATCGATAGCTAATGGTAAAGAACTAATATGATTGGAATGAAAATAGAATAGACATTAATTTTATGTTCTATATTTAAGCGAAACATTGTATGATAAAATGAGTGAATTATATGAAAAAATCATGCACAAAAAAGTTAAAATCACTTTGACATTCCTAAATATTTGGATGATCATGACGCATTGTTAAACACCAATCTTGATTTATGGTTATAAATTTTTTAATGGAGAATTAAAGATAAATTAAAAAGGAGTTTTAATTTATCTAATTCTAATTATAAATTATAATTATAATTTATAATCATTGTCAATTTATTTGGGAACCTAATTGGTCTTACATAAAGAACGAGTTGAAAAGAGCAAAGTTAACTTAATCAAGTTAGACTTGAATATAAGGTTTGAAAAACTATATGATTAAATATAAGATATTTAATAAATAAGGATTAATATGAAAGATATTGACTTTAATTTGGGCATAATTGGTATTTACTTATAATTATTTGTAATAATTAAAATTAGAATTTAATTTCAATAAATTACCAAAATGTCCAGAATATATTATAAATAGGCTTAAGCTCTACGAAGCTAGCACTTTTTGCTTAACCCTCCCTGTAAGAATTGTAGAGTCCTCAACTCATTCTGTGCATACTGTTAGAGGCTGGACATTTGTGCGACTACAGTAGTTGAGACAGATCGGTTTCGAAAATAGTTCAAGAGATACAACAAGATTAAGATCAAGATTCATAATAAGGTGTGAATTATGGAGAAATAAGGAGTTGATGATTCTATTCACAGTATATCGTACATTATATAGAGGACAATCTTATCTACAGTTAAGTCACAGATGCTAGAATCATGTCTGAAGTTATTCGCTATTGTTATATACATTTATTGACGTTAATCATGAAGACTGTAATTGTGGAGATGATTTCTTTCCTTTAATACGCCCCCTCAAGATGGAGGGTCTTTAAGAGACTCCAATCTTGTCTTGTAGAGGAATGAATTGAGCTCGAGATAAAGGTTTCGTTAGCACATCTGCTAATTGGTCCTTGGAGGAGACGTGCGTGACCCAAAAACACCATTTTGCACTTGCTCTCTGATAAAGTGGAAGTCTATTGCAATATGTTTCATGTGTGAATGAAACATGGGATTGGAGCATAGGTGTGTAGCTCCCACATTGTCGCAAAAAATAACCGAGGCTATTGGTAAGGAAACTCCCAATTCTGAAAGTAGGGAGCATATCCATCTTAGTTCAGCAGCAGTAGTTGCAACTGATCTGTACTCAGCTTCTGTGGAGGATCGGGCAACTATTTGTTGTTTCTTGGAGCTCCAAGAGATCAGATTTCAACCTAAGTAGATAAGATTTGCACTTGTTAAGGTGTAATCGTCTTTGTTGTCGGCCCAATCCGCGTCAGATTAGGCGTGTAATGCAAGAGTAGACTCCTTGTGTAGTAGAATTCCATGATCCAGTGTGCCACAAAGATACCGAAGAATTCTTTTTACTGAATTCCAATGATCAGTGGTCGGTCTGTGCATAAATTGTGAGAGCTTGTTAATTGCGAAGGCAACATCAGGTCTTGTCAATGTGAGATATTGAAGACTACCTAGGATGGAGCGATATTCTGTGGCATCTGATAGTCGTATGCCTTGTTTTAGACGCAAGGCATTGTCCGGTTGGAGTGGTGTGAGTACAGGTTTGGCATCTGACATTTTCGTTCATGTGAGCGGATCTTTGATGTGCCTGCGTTGTGAGAGCAGTAGGCTTCTAGGATGGGAAACAACTTCAACTCCCAAAAAATATGTGAGAGGACCTAATTCCTTGAGAACAAAGCGGTTAGCCAGGTGATTAATGAATTTCTCCAACACTGTAGGATGTGTTCCTGTGACGATTATATCATCAACATAAACCAGTAAATAGATCAAGACATTAGACTGGTTAAAGATAAAGAGAGAGGTGTCCGAGGAGCTGTTATGGAAGCCTTGATTTAAGAGATGCTGTCGTAGTTCATTATACCATGCTCTCGGTGCTTGTTTGAGGCCGTAGATTACTTTTCAAAGCTTACATACATGGTTCGGAAAGTCCTTGTCAACAAAGCCTTGCGGTCGAGCCATGAAGACATTTTCCATAAGATTACCCTGCAGAAACATGTTATTGATGTCCAGCTGCCTTAGTGACCATCCGCGAGTGATTGCAAGAGTGAGAACAAGTCTGATTGTTGTTAGTTTGATTACCGGGCTGAAGGTGTCATGGTAATCAATTCCTGGCCTTTGATGAAAGCCTTTCGCCACAAGATGGGCTTTGTACCTGTCAACAGAACCATCACAGTTTCTTTTAGTACGAAATATCCACTTACATCCAACAATGTTTGTGGCTTGATTTCGTGGAACAAGCTCCCATGTTCCATTTCGAACCAATGCATCGTATTCTTCAGACATGGCACGGCGCCATTTGATGTCTTTCAAGGCATAATTCACCGAAGTTGGATCTGGTTCAGTGTTGGGTTTGAGTTGGACATTGAGGTTTAGTCTTTGTGCAGGTTTTCTGATGTCGTTCTTGCCACGACTAGTCATTGGATGAGTGTTCAAGGTTTGAGGTTGACGAGCTGGATGATCTTATTGTGTAATTGGTGCTGGAACTTCCACCGGGGAAACCTCTGGTGGACCTTCTTCAGATGCATGAGTGAGTGGCAGTGACTGTTGCTGGATGATGTATGCTGGTGGGAGCCAATTAGGAATGTTATTGGAGTCGGGACGAGTAAGATTGGTGTTGATGGAGTGAAATGGAAACATAGTTTCAATGAATGTCACATGCCGTGAGTGATAGATTCGGGATGAGGTAGGTTCAAGACACAAGTAGGCACTCTGTGTTGGTGAATATCCTAGGAAGACACACGGGAAGGAGCGTGACTCTAGTTTGTGTTTGTTGTATGGTCGAATCCAAGGATAGCACAAGCAGCCGAAAGTTCTTAATTTGGAGTAATTCGGGGCTGTATGGAAGAGTATTTCATATGGGGAAAGCATTTGAAGTGTTGGAGTTGGAAGCCTGTTGATTAGATATACGGTTGTTGCAAAGGCTTGAGGCCAGTAAACTAGTGGCATGAAGGCCTGTTTGAGTAGTGTGAGACCGGTCTCAACAATGTGTCGATGCCGGCATTCTAAGTAACCGTTGTGTTCCGGGGTGTGAGGAGGAGTAGTGAGGTGAGAGATACAGTTTGTGGCAAGATAGGATGTTAGGGCAATATATTCACCCCCATTATCAGAGTAAAGGGTTTTTATCTTGTGATTGA
>JANZXR010079007.1:0-11106 GCA_027575705.1 Erythroxylum echinodendron
GGATCGACCCTGCTCATCACTATTTACAAATCTTTTAGAGTAGGTAATTTATTTTTGGTGGTTTCGACACCCATCAGTGTTTTTATGGGTTAGTATAAGTCTTTGAGTTTAAATGTTATATTTTTTAGGTACATTGATGTTTTTATTAGTGTTTCAGGGTAAATGGTGAAGAATAGAGAAGTATCGAAGAGTTTCAAGAAAAAACCATAGCCCAAGCTCGTGACAGAAAGAGATGAGCTATCATAACCTAGGCCACGATCATGTCATTTTGGTCATGATCGTGACAAAGAGCTCTGAACTAGGCCATGATCGTGCACTTTGGGCCACGATCATAATAGAGAGGGTTAGGTGCTAATTGCTATCGTGGCAGGCAGGGCCACGATCGTGTGAGCAGACACAACAATAGCTTAAAACGTCAAGTTTTGTTAGACTTTTTGGACCGTTTCGACCCCTAATCAACCCTAGGGCTTCTAAGATATAAATAGAACATCAAAGAACAGAAGATGCATTCTTTGAAGAGCTTTGATCAGCCACTAAAAACGAAACCCGAAAAGAGAGAACGTTGAGAGATAGAGAAAGAGACGATGGAAGAGAGAAGGGGAAGATGACGCAGACACGACGTGCTTCTCATAGTCGCGGCCTCCCATCATCCAATTGAGTTTTGTCTCCTATGTATTTCAGTTTTATTTAATTATTGCATTATGATTGATGTTCTATACTCACCTTTGGATTATTATTTTTGATTTAATGAAATCTGATTATTTTATATGTTTATTGAATTAATTTTGATTTGATTTTGCACTTCATATATCGATAATAAACTGAGAGGGTGAATCGAGAGAAAATGATTAATTTAGGCCAACGAGAGTTAGGTAAATTAATAGATTTGGAATTAAATCAAGTTGGTAAATCTTGTGCAGAGAGATCATATTTAGGTTTCTAATTGTTTATTAGAGAATTTAAGGGTTGATTAGGTTTTGGATAGGTTGTTAATTGAGAGATTACAACTTCAAATAATCTAACTAGGGTTTATGCTTTAGGGTTCAATTATAACTTGAGAGACAGTAATTGACCCTAGAATCATCGAAAAATGTTAATGCAATAAATCGTAATCTCTTAGGTTGACATTAAAGATAAATAATTTTCCCTTTCTCTCTTTCAGTCAACTCATTAAGATGAATTTGAGGGTGTGCGATCATTGTTCAACAAATCGATCAATTTCCGTTATTTATTATTTAAAATTGTTAATTGGCATCATGATTGTTTCTATTTAAGTGCTAATTGTCAATTATTGTTTTGTTAGTTGACCTGGTTATTTGATTTAGTTAGCCCTCGTGTTAAAATTCATTGTTTGTTAATATTTAATTGATAGTCTCCGACTTTAGATTTTACGACTAGATTAACCCTCCTCGTGGGAACGATACCTTAGGTACTACATGAACGACCCGTGCACTTGCAAAAATATCGAGGTTATAAATATTAAAACTTAGCATATGTAAAACCACTGATCAAGTTTTGGCGCTGTTACCAGGGAGGCGATAGTTTAGTTCTATAGTTTAAAGCATTAGATTAGTTTTTATTTTTTTGTTTTTTTTTGTTTCTTTTGTGTTATTTCAGAAATCGTACACTTATATGAGCACAAGAGTCACGAGAGGTTTGAGTCATATAGCGGAGACATTAGATTTAGATATTACTCGACTATAATAGACCTTTAGGAAACTCAGCGAGAGGAAGAAAAAGAGATTGGAAAATTGTCAATGGCCAAGGAGTTTCAATAGAATATGGATCAGGAAGTGAACTAAGGACGGCAATAGAGGACCCTGATGGACTTCATGAGGTTGGGGTTTAACCTGTCAAACCAAGGAGTGGCTAGGCCGCCTATTCAAGCTGCCTTGTTTGAAATTAAATCAACACTTCTCAATATGCTTCAGCAGAATGTGCAATTCTACCGATTGGTTGATGAGGATCCGAATGTGCATATAGTCAATTTCCTCAAGATCTGCGATACTTTCCAGTATCATCAGATGTTAGAGGATGCAGTTAGAATCAAGTTGTTCCCTTTTACTCTTAGAGATAGAACGAATGTTTGGTATCATTCACTGAGCCAAGCTAAAATCACGACATGGGACCAGCTTATGCATGCTTTCTTGGACAAGTATTTCCTGTTGACGAAGATCACTAAGATTATGAAGGAAATCGCCAATTTTTAATAAGGTGACGGTGAATCAAACTGTGAAGCATGAGAAAGATATAAGGATTTGCAAAGGAAGTACCCATACCTTCCTTTTGTAGACTTTCTATAATGAGTAAACCCACCAACAAGAGGCACAATTGATGCAGCTTCATGAGGATCCTTGATATGGAAGACCGTTGATGAAGCAGAGGAGCTAATTAAGGAGATGGTGAGCAATAGTTGCTTATGGAAGAATGAGCAAGGTAGGCAACCTGTTACTTTTAGAGAGCAGAAGGGTATTGTCATGGTTAATTAAATGACTGAGATGCAAGCAAAGATCGAAAATTTGACGCGACAACTCAACAGTATGAAGTCGTCGTTCTCAACTCTGGTGAAGGCCGTACATTTAAAGTGTGAGCTTTGTGGACAGTTAGACTATGACACCGTGGACTGCTATCTAATGAAGAAAGACACCCAAGAGTAGGTAAATTATATGGGAGCGTAGTATGGATGAGGAGGGGGTAACAATCCCTACTCCAACACTTACAACCCCTGGTGGAAGAACCACCCCAACTTCTCCTTATCGAAAACAATGGCAGACAGTTTGGACCTTATAGACAATTGAGCTTCCAACAAGATAAAGCGAGCTCGATGGAATCAAAGTTTGACAAGATTTTGGATAAGATTGGAGGCATAGAGGATGCGTATAGGAGGCTCAAGAACAAATTCAAGCAAGTAACGAAGAACCATGCCTCGTACATACATAATTTAGAAGTCTAAGTAGGCCAATTAGTGGAGGCAATGCCTACTTGGAATGCTAAAACTCTTCTAAGAAAAATTGAGTCTAACTCGAAAGAATGTATCATGGTTATTAGTCAAACCCAGGATGAGGAAACTAAAAAAGTGAAGGTAGAAGGGGATAAAGGAGAGGATCAAGAAGACCTTCCAAGCGAGGCAGTGATCGAGTCAATTAAGGCAACTCAACTTGTATTCCCATTTCCTATTATGGGTCAGCGAGAGTTAAATGCAAAGAGGGCAGTTAGGAACCTAGAGGAGATTAAGCAAAACAAGGTTGAGGAAGTGACAGAACAAACACAAATGAAGCTCAAAATGAAGGAATCCGTCAAGCAGAAGGTTAAGGAGCAAATATCATAAGAGGACCCTTACATCGCACAGAAGAAAGAGGACCTAGAGGACTTTTTCATCCCCTGCAGCATCAATAGAATCATCGTAGATAGGGCATTCGTAGATCTAGGAGAAAGTACAAACATGATTCCCTAAACCTTTAGTTTGAAGTTGGGGTTAAGAGAGTTAGTGCCTACTAAGTTTTTGGTAAAGACGATTGATAGAATGATGCATAAACTAATGGGGATTATAAAGGATGTGCAAGTAAAAGTTGATAAATATACCTTTCTCATGGACTTCTACATATTGGACATTAAAGAAGATGTGGATACCATAATAGTTCTTGGATGATTCAATAATAGTTCTTTGATGGGGGTGAATTAACTTTGAGGATGGGAAAAGAGCAAATAACCTTTCAAGTGTCGTGGAAAGATTACAGATCTCCTTTACCTCTATAGAATAGCAAAGAATCTGAACCTCGAGGCAAATGGGAGGATATCGAGGATCTTGGGAATTCATTCAAGAAGAAGCGCTCGTAAAGAAGAAAGCGAGGAAAAGAGAATTGCAAAGAAGGTTGGAACTATAGCATGGTAGCTAAAGTGCAAACTTTGAGATTAATGACGATGCTACTATCGTACCATTCATTCCGAACACCTTGAGCTTAAAGGAGAGTCGAGCTACTGATGTGAAAAGAAGCGCTGCATGGGAGGCAACCTATGGAAAAAATTAGTTTCTTGTTTAATTTTGTTATAACATTTGAATTCCATAGTTAGGATTATTTTGTTTCGAATAAAATCAAGAAAGAATAGTATTTCGGAATAAAGTGGATGATGTATCAAGCAAGCAAAGGAGAGATGAAAGGGGGCCACAAAAGAATTAAAGTGTGAATGTGGAAAGATTGGGGAAAGAACAAAAGAATCTAGGCTACAATTGTGGCTTGCAATTGGGCACTAAGAGGGAGGATGCAATTTTTAAAAGAAATTTTACCATTTTATCCTTTTAACCACCTATATATTCAATTCTAACTTCACTTTTACATTTACTTCCATTTTCACTTTATCTCTCTAAACTGCAAGCTCACAAAAGCTCTCACATCTCTCTAAAAAATTTCAACCTTTCAATTTTCTTCCAAATTCTACCCAATTATGCCGCATATTAAATTATCAGCCCAACGAGAGCCATATGGATGAGAGCAAGTTACAGGACGTGGGAGAAGAAAACAAGCAGCAGACTTTGACGTGCCTTCTCGATCTATACAGAGAAGGAAGGTACTTGTTTCCGATCCCTTAACATTATAAAAATTTTAGTTCCAAAATTCTTTGATTTTGACACACTCGATAGGCTAGAGTTGTATTAGAGGGTAGAAAACCTAGCTGAGAGAATCCAATAGGACCAATTCATACGATTCCAATTTCCTGTTTATCAGGAGCTCACATTGGAATTCTTCACTTCCCTGACTTATGACCCAAAGAATTTCAAAGAATTGTGGTTTAGGTTGGGAGGATGAGCATATAAATTAAATGTAGAAATCATGTGCAAGATGTGTGGGTTCCCCGAATCCTCCATCATCAATCATCATGAAGATTTTCGTCCTTCTCAGTACTAGAATGAGCTTACTGGAATTGAGCAATTTCATGCCAAGAATGCTCATATCAATATCATAAGGTCCCACAAACACTTGTTGCTGTACAAATTCATGTGTCAGTTGGTTTTTGACAAAACTGAAACCAACAAGTGCTTCATAAAGGAACTTTTTATATTGTGGTGCATGGACCACAATATTCCATCTGCACATCCACATATGTTCTGAATTCCATTATTACGACTCTGCGAAAGAGGAGAAACAATCTAGGAATGGGGTATATAGTGTCTGCCATTACGGAATATTTTGGCATGGACCGTAGTCAGCTAGTTGTCCACTTACCTGATTCCTAAACCATCACCACTTGTGGAGAGCTGAGATCCTTCATTCCTATAACATAGAACTTAGGAAAATCAGTGAAAAGACACATGTTAGAATCAGGGCAAGTCAAACAAGTTCAAGCTCAGAGTCACCTGGCAAGCATAAGAGTCCAGTGAAGAATCTGAGGAAGAGGAAGAAGAGCAAGGCTAGAAGGAAGTTCTGGATGTGATCTCCGAAACCAATAAGACACTTGTGGAGAACACTAGAATGATGAAGGAGATGGCTCAGACACAAAGACGACAGAGCCAGGATATCCGTCAGATCCACAGATATTTCAAAGCTCAGGGCGTTCAACTACCACCTCTGACACCATCACCACCTCCATCTCCGTAGGATTTATGTCTAACCCATTTATTTTTGCCTTTTCAAATTATCATTTAGTTCAAATTTTTATGCATATTTCTATTTTATTTTTTCTGTTACTTTAAATTCTATCTTTTCCTATCTTTTATGTGCTTATGTGTTCCCTTATCACATTGTGGACAATTTGATGTTCAAGTGTCGGGAGGGGTTATATGTTTTGCTTTTGAATATGATCTTGCATATTGTATGATAGTTATTAGGTTACATTTTGTGAACTATATGAATGTGTTAATGGCTTAAATGGAGTGAAATTTATTTAATTTTAAACATAGTCTATTAGGTTGTAAATAATCATTAGCTCACAAATTAGTGAATTAGGAGTCTTTGGATAAATATACAGCTTAATTAGGATTTATTGTAAATTTAGCACCCTATAGGTTGTTGCATTCATTCATAATTTGAGGCTTTTCAACTTAGGTATCTTAACTAGTATTTTTCATGGAAATGACTAGTTTAAACAACAAGGTAGGTAATAAATGAAAAAAGTATTTTTTAAAATAAATCATTATTCCGCTGACCTTCGGGTTATGAATAAAGCTAGTAACTAGTTGAAAATATGATATAGCTGAGTAACCAGATCGACACGTATCAAAAATGTGTGCCTTCGTATCAAAAAGCTATAATAATGTTTCAACCAAGCTGTTTAATAAAAACATGATTTAGTTGAGTAATTGGATCGACATTCATTACCAATGTTTGTCTCCGTGTAAAAATACTAAGTCGACATTCATTACCAATGTTTGCCTCCGTGTAAAAATACTAATTCGATAAATCGTAATCGATTAGGTTAACATTAAGGATAGATAATTTTCCCTTTCTCTCTTTTAGTGAACTCATTAAGTTGAATTTGAGGATGTACGATCATTGCTCAACAAATCGATTAGTTTCCATTAATCTTTGTTTAAAATTGTCAATCATCATCGTGATTGTTTCTATTTAAGTGTTAATTGTCAATTATTGTTTTATTAGTTGATCTGGTTATTTGATTTAGTTAGTCCTTATGTTAAAATTCATTGTCTGATAATATTTATTTAATATTCTTAGACCTTAGATTTTAGGACTAGATTAACCCTCCTCATAGGAACGATACTATAGGTACTACACGAATGGTGCTCTTGCAGAAATATCGAGGTTATAAGTATTAAAACTTAACTAGCATACGTAAAACCGTTGATCATTTATGCAACTGAAAATACACAAGGAAAAGTATCAAAAACTCTTAAATCAAAGTAATATAAACTAAACAAGATGCTAAACAAACAATCCCCTGCAATGGTGCCAAAAACTTTTTAATGTGTAAAACAGTCTACTAGTTTTATGCTAAAAAATTGCAAGTATATAGGTCGTAACTTATGGTTAAAAAGCAGATATCAATCCCACGAGGATTGATGTTTAGACGCCACTTAATTCAGAATAATCTTTGTTTAAGAAATGAAATTATTTAATGGAAATAACCTAGAACATTAATTAAAATTAAATAACTAACAATGAAGAATTGATAACACCAAAATGTAAAAAAATTGGAATTCAAGGTTTTAACAACTAGAGATCACTTTTTTCCTATCTTGTCTCCCTCCTATTTTATTAATCGAATTATGTCTTACCTAAGATGTTCAAATGCATTAACTACCTTCTCTTAAGGTGTAATTAATTGTATCTAATCAAATTAAATGAAGTTGAATAAGTAATCTGTCAATCTACCAAATTAAGTTATCCAATAGGTGATCAATTAATTTAGCCAAGATCTCTCTTTTAACTAATCAATTAACTTAATAAATGTAAGTCTATAGGTTACCAATTCTCAATATACAATCCTACATAAATTATAACTCAATCTCTCAATTTCTTGCAATGTATATGTATATAATCAACATTCATCAAAGACATCTATCATTCAAATCAATAAAATAGGAGTATAACAAGATAGTTCAAATGTAATCCATAAAAATAAATCAGCCACTCATGGTGTCTATAACATCGCCAACAATTGGATATTCCATCATACAATTAATATAAGAGATAAAAACGACAGAAAGTTAAGTAAAGAAAACTCCTTCTCTTCTTTGCCAAAATCTGGAAATTTCGATATTGGTAAGCTCTTCTACCAATTGTGATTGAAGATCCTTGAATCTCCAACTTCCTCAAGACTCTAAATCTAGATTTTTCACTCAAGGAGGCTATTCTACACAGAGAGTTTACGCCTTTTTTCATCCTTAGGGGTTTATTATCTTATATAGTCCAAAAAACCTAAAAATTAATTCAACCCTGCATATGTTCTCGGATTAAACATCCCACAATCGTGGGAATTGGCACGATTCCCATGATCATAGGTTCTTGCAGCAAAATATTTCTTCTTCTCTTCTCCTCTTTTGATCTCTAGCTCAATCTCCAAGTTGCTTAATCTTCATTCCTACATAAAAATAATCAATTCTTACCTTAAATTAACATCAAACATAAAAGAACAACAATGAAGATCAAACTAAATGAAAACATATAAAATGAATCCTAAAATACAACAATAATAAACTATTATGCAAGAAACACATGCCAAATACTTAGAAAAACACACAATATTACACAACTATCATTGGTCCACTTTATCTTCAATCAATGCAATTGACTGTAGTTGGTTACATTTGTTAGCCGATTAGCCTGTGGAGGAGAGGAACGATGTGAAGCACTATGCAATGACTAGAGAGTGACAATTTGTGTAGCCTGTATAACTGAACGGTGTGTTATTGTTTGATTTGCATAGTGTGTGGTTATTTATGAAGTGCTCAATCATTTTCCTATAATGTTGGGGTACGATTCATCCTCAATTCATATTAGGAAGTAATTCATTACCATGAATATAATCTTATATTTTCTGATCATAGGTGAAAATGAAAATGGACCCAAGATTTCGATGTTCCATTATGCAAAAAGACAAAACGTTAGTGTAATATGCAATAAGCTAGTGAAGGAATTTTGAATGTTTGACATCTTTTGCTAGTATGGTTTTAAATTGCAGTCAATAATCGTAATTTTTGTCACAATATTTTGATTGTTGTGTGGACCGCTATGATACTTTAATGTTATTGTGGTTGCATTTCCACAATTGCTTCCACATCATCTGCAATTTTTGCAATCACCTACAACCATATTATAGATCTCAATTGACAATTTAAAACCTTGTAATCCATTCTTAGATTTGGCCAAAAGAAACTTTGCCTCAGGACTTTACACGCTAGGGTTATGCCACTTTGGTGCGCTCCATATGATCCTCCATGGTACTCCTTTTAAGACCAATTTGTTTTTAGAATGGACAAGCAATTGATGTAGTACTGTGTGTACGAAAGCCAGTAGATATTCATCTATTATTGCATATTTTAAAGAGACATGTACTATTTTTCTAAACTCAGGTCTTCCTTCTAGTAGTTCCCCTTTTTTCTTTATTGGAATTCTCTAAACTTTGACATTACCTCAACCTGAGCATGAACTAAATTTTCATTCTATTTGCTTTAAGTTTTAAAAGCTAGTTTGCTATGACATTTTGTTCTCTTAGGATGTGCTCGACTTCAACATATATTCGTTTAATTCTACTATGGCCTGATATAGCTAGAAATAACTGTGCATTGCCTCCTTTTTATTTATATAGAATCCAACGAAATGATTGATAACCAGCTATTAGTTTGACTTAATTCTCATATAACATATATATAATTTTTTTACAATTTTGATTTCGTATAGTATAGTTCCATAATAGGCTTCATTTTTTGAGGCTTTGAAAAAAAACTTTTGGCAGTATTCCACTTTGGACTTGTTTATTGTTCATTCAAGAAAAATCTCTGTCCCTGAGCTCAAGGCGCAACCAATGTGCATACATAGTCTAAGTAAAAGATATCAACCAGATATGCACTGCACATCATGATGGTACATTCCATCGTAAAGTTTGCAAATGTCTATGAATTTATTGGTCTGTTTGAAACAAATTTTATGTCAAACTCTCTAAGCTTGACTAACCATTTCACTATATGACCTAATGTTTTTGTTCGGTGTAGATCGTGTTGTAAAGATAAATATGAGATAACAAAAATGATGTATAATTTAAAATAGGGGCGTAACTTCTTTGTAGATTAAATTCCTTACAAATATGATGATAACTAGTACCACCTTCCTCATTATTGTATACTCTAATTTTGGATCTTGAAAAATCTTGCTCGTTTAATATACTAATTTTGTTGTCCATCCTCAAATATTATGATTGGATTGAGACTTCCAAAGCATCATATATCTACAAAGGGTTGTAGAGATAGGGGTCCTATAAATAGTTCTTAAGGTCTTCAAATATCTATTAGCAGGTGTGACTCCATTTTAACTTTTGATAGTGTTTAAGTTTTTTTTTTAAATAGACGGTATCTTTTAATAAACTTAGATATAAGATGAGGTAAATTTATTATTTTAATTATATGAGTCTTACTAAGTTGTTGTTGTTGTTGTTATTGTTGTTGTAGTTTTCTTATGTATGGATCTTTTACAGGTTGACCTCAATTCTCTTTTAGCTCACCATAAACTTTAATAACTTTCCATTCGATGTTCTAAAGAAGCAGAAGCACTTTTTTATACTAAGTTTCATTACCTACCTTATCAATATCTTAAAACACTCTTTGAAATATGTTGAATGATTTATCTCTCCTTTCCATCTTTGGAAGTATATCATCCTTATAGACCTTTATATTCTACCAATCTATTTGTAAAATATAAAATTAACTATCCTCTATGATGCCTTTGTATTATTTAGTCTAAACAACATTATTTTGAAATACTAAGTCTAATTGTGTGTGAAAAATGTTGTTTTTTCCTAGTTACCCTCCCACATACAAATATGATTATAACCAGAGTATTCATCCATAAAATTGAACCATTTGTAGCCTATTGTTGATTCCATATGCAAGTTTATCTTCATTACTTGGTAGTTATTCTTTGGACATATTTTGCTTAAAATTCGTGAAATCGATACACATTTTCCACTACTCCTTTAAAGACTTCTTCACCATTATTGCATTAGCTAAGCCATTTTGGATATACAAACTCTTGTATAAACCATGCATTCAATAATTTATTCACATGCTCTTGCACATCATCTTGCACAACTTATTGTTTCTCCTTTATGAATATCCTTTTCTTTTCTTTTTTTGATAGGTATAACCTAAGCACTACAAGGAAATCGCGAATTAGCGTCGGAATATTACTAACGACACAAATTCTGTCGCCTTTTTGCGACGGAACTTAAGTAATCCGTCGGTGAAAACAAAATTTTGCCGATGGCTAACCAGTCCGTCGGCACTATTGTAGAGGAAAATTCGGCCCAAAATCTGCGACAGACAATAGCGACAGAATATGTCTCGACGACGGTAAAAAAAGCTGGAATCGTTCCCGCAATTTAATTGCTTCGCCATTTACCGACGGGATTCTGTCCGTTGGTAAATATACCGACGGACTA
>JANZXR010079038.1:0-11105 GCA_027575705.1 Erythroxylum echinodendron
ATTTTAATTTTTTTATGAGTAGGAATAACCTCTTTTAATAATACGAAATGCAATATATAGGATAGATATATAGCCTCATTTTTTTCCTATTCTTTTCCCTCTGCTGTTTGTTTATTGTGTTCTTCGTTCTTTCCTAGTATCGACGACTTTCCATATTCTTTGGACGACTTTCTTCTTCGTGGTATCGTTTTATCTTCTCTGGTGTGGTTCTGTCTTCTCTCCCTCATATAGGTACATCGTTAGGTGTTTATTTTTGATCTATTTTGTGCTTGCTAGATGGTCATGTTATGTTGAATGTATTAAATATTGATTTTTATTCGTTGGTTTGGGTTGTCTATGATTGGAATTTGTATTGAATGTATTAATATTAGTGATGGAAGGGAAAAGAAGTGATTTTGGTTGTGATGTTGGGATGAATTTTTGATGCATGTAAGGTATTTGATGAATTGCCTATTACGTTGATTATAAATGGAGTGCTCTGCTTGTGTAGGTGTATTAAAATATTTGATGAATTGCTTTTTACGTTGATTATAAAAGATGGATGTATATGAACAATTTCTTATGCCTAAAATGTTTTAGCACTTTAAAGAAGTCTTTTATTTATAGAAGTGTTTAATAAGGATGGTTTAAAGTTTACCATTGGAATTCATCATTTGAAGATAACTATAAGTATAATGAAAGTAGAAAATGCATAGTTTGCTGGAAAATTAGACAAGTGGAATAGTGAGACATAAAGTAGGAGAAACAACTATATCCAACACAAAGTTAGAATCTTTAATGCCATACATTTGGGACATATGAGTGAGCACGAGTTACATGCATTATCTAAAAGAAATATCATTCCTTATCTTAAAGAAACACCATTGAGCTGCTGTGAGGGTTGCATTTTTGGAAAACAACATAAAGTAACATTCTTGTTGTCATCATATAAAAGTTTTAACTTAAATTACTTTATATTGATAAATATGAATCAATATTGTTTTTGTTAGGTAGTTGTTTATACTCTAATGATATTTTGGATGATTTTCCTTATACACTATGGGTATCTATGGTAAATTAAAATCTAAAGGTGGTTGCTTTAATATCATTTTTCTCTTTCTTTTCATTTCTTTCGTTAGAATATTTGCATTTTAAATTGACCATAACTTCCTTAAGTTTGTTTGAAGAATTTCTTTTTCTTCAAACCTCTTTAATTTTTTAGTAATAAAAGTGATTGCTTTAATATGTGTATTATGTCGCAGGCCAAGTTTTGTGTTGAAGAGTGTCAATAATCATCCAACATCGTCCTTCTTCTTTGTACTCTATTGTCTTCAACAAAGAAACTTGTCTAATTAAGTAATGTGTACCATATTTTTGTTTTTAATAGTACGAGTATCTGTATTTGGGTTTTGTGTGAATGTAAAGGAGATTTTGGTTTTATAATATTATACGAACTAGTCCTGATACCTTCTTTAGTAGTAACTTATAAACTTACAAATGTCATAATGATTTGAGGCCTAATAAAAACCAAAGGTTGATATATAAGCTAGAAACCCATGATGCATCTCTAATGAGGCTTATAGGTGAAAAATTCCATGAGCTTAGGAGCCACAACGAGAAGTCCCTTTCTCGATTCACTGATGTAAACAATGCCACGTACCTAAATGTTTCTTTGTTTTGGAACTTTATGTATGAACTTTAATCAAAAAATTGAAGAAGTAGTAACTTGTATTGTTACATAAAATTGGAAATGAATTTCATGCATAATAAACGGTATGACGATATATAGGTTGAAAACCTGTGAAACAGCTCTGATGAGGCTTACCGGTAAAAAATTCCATAAGCCTAGGAGCTACAGCTAGAAGTTCCTTTCTCAATTCACAGGTGTAAACAACGCCACATATATTAGTGTTTCTTTGTTTTGGAGCTTTGTGTATGAACTTAAATCAGAAAATTAAAGAAGTGGTAGCCTTAATTGTCACGTAAAATTGGAGATGAATTTGATGCATAATAATCCCATAGGTATATAGGATGTAAACTAATGATGCAACTCCGATGAGGCTTATTAGTGAAAATTTCATGAGCCACAGCGAGAAGTCCCTTTATCAATTCACAGGTGTAAATAATGTCATGTACCTTAGTTTTTCTTTGTTTTGGAGCTTTGTGTATGAACTTGAATCAGAAAATTGAAGTAGTAACTTGTATTGTCAGGTAAAATTGAAGATGAATTGCATTTAATAATTTAGTTATTAACTTTTAATTATATAGATAGATGGATAAAAGTTGGATGTCTCATTAGAAATGGTGCATTGAATACGTAGAAGGAGTTAAAAGTTTCATGCAATTTGTACAAGATCAAATGGGTGATGAAAGTCGTATTCATTGTCCTTGCAACAATTGCTTAAATGTTGAATTTCAAAGTCAAGATGTGGTATATAATCACTTGCTAATGTGAGGCATAGATAAATTATATACTCTATGACTTTATCATGGTGAACGTAAGGAAGCACATTGTAGTAGAAGAGTTGTTGCAAGTTATGATGATAGTAACAATAATGATGTAGAAGATCATGATGTTAATAATGTGGTGATGATGGGATTGGCGAGATGCTCGAAGATTATGAGAATTATATTGAGATTAGGATATATATCAATACATGCTTGTAAGTATGACTGTGCCCTATTTTAGAAGGACAATAAAGATCTTGAGGAGTGTCCGATTTGTGGTACATCCAGGTGGCAAATGGATGATAGGAGAGGGATAAAGATACAAATAAAATCTTAAGATACTTTCCTATTAAACCACGACTACATAGGTTTTTTATGCCAACAAAAACAAACATGGATATGAGGTGGCATAAAAAGAAACGCATTGATGATAACATTATACGTCATTCAACAGACTCAATGGCATGGAAAGACTTTAATAGTAAGTTTTTATGGTTTGCACAGGATTGTCATAATAATCAACTTGGATTAGCGACAAATGGATTTAATCCTTTCAGTAATATGAGTTCGTTTTACAGCATGTGGCTAATAATTCTAGTTCTATACAATTTACCTCTATGGAAGTATATGAAGAAGCCATTTATGTTATTGTCTTTACTTATTCCAAGACCGACTGCTCCTGGTAAGGATATCGATGTATACATGCAAGTATTAATTGATGACTTAAACAATCTATAGGAGGTTGGATTATAAAATTTTGATGTTATTTAAGGTAAAACATTTATAATTTATGCCCCTATTTTATAGACTATAAATGATTTCCGAGTTTATGGGAATTTTTTTGGGTAGAGCACTAAAGGGTATATGACTTGTCCTGTATGTAACCATCAAGCATATTCAATGAGGCTACGAAGTAAAATATGATATATAGGATATCGTCGTTACTTAGAACATGGGCATGATGGCAAACAAGAAAATCATCTAACGGCAAAGTAGAATTGGGTGAACCTCCTTTGCCGTTGCCTAGTGATGACGTTGTTTACCAGTTATCACATTTGGATGACATTATACCTGGCAACCACCCAAGTACTAGAAAGCAAAAAAGAAATGTTGTTGAGCTTAATTGGAATTAAAAAAACATATTTTTCAATTTGTTATACTGAAAGGAATTACTATTGAGGCAGAATCTTGATTTGATGCATAATGAGAAAAATATTTGTGAGAATATTTTAGGAATTGTTATAGGAATTGATCGGAAATCGAAAGACACAATTAAGGCTAGACTTGATGTGGAAGACATGAGTATAAGAAAAGACTTGCATTTGAAAAGAAGAGGTGATGGGTCTTACATTATTTCCCCAGCTTGTTACAACACGTCAAAAAGGGAGAAGCAATATTTTTGTCAATTTCTTAAATCAATCAAGTTTGTTGATGGCTATGCATCAAATATAGGTCATTATGCGAAGGATAAAAAGGGAAAAGTATTGGGGTTAAAAAGTTATGATTGTCATTTACTTTTGTAACGATTACTTTCTATTGGAATACGTGGGTGATTCTTTTAAGGCAATTATTTTTTAAGATACTTAAAATTGAATGGCTTGACAAAATGGATAAAGACATAACTTTGATTCTATGTAAGCTTGAACTAGTATTCCCCTATCATTTTTTGATGTTATGGTTCATTTGACAATTCATTTATCATACGAAGCAAAATTTTGTAGACTGGTTCAATTTCGATGGATGTTCCCGATTGAAAGGTAATTTATATTAACTTTTAATTTTTTTAATTTATTTTTAATAAAAATTGCTAATATTTTATATTTTGTTAAGGTTTTTATGCTCTACGTAACAGAGCTCGACCTAAAGGTTCTATTGCAAAGGCTTATATAGAGAATGAATGCTTGACATTTTGTTCAATGTAGTTAAATAACATGGAGACAAGATTTAATATACTAGAATGTAACTTTGATTTTGATCAAGATGGTGGCTTGTTAATTTTCTCCTAAAATGTAAGGCCACTTAGTGTGAGAAAATATATGGAGTTAACTAAAGACGAATTCGAAATCGTCCATTAGTGTATTTTGAACAATTGCGTGGAAGCCTATATATATATGGAGTATATATATTACTTTTGATTTATGTTTTCATTTTAGAATTTTGTGATTAAATCTCATTTCCTAATCTCTATTTACATTTTAAAACAGAGACAATAAAGAGTCAATTTGAAGCAAAAGGATTGTTAATGTTGAAGAAAGACATAAACTTAAGTTCCTATTATGGTTTAGGAATCAAGTAAGTTATATATTGATGGAATATTATGAAACTTATGACAATTTGTATGTCGGATTAAGTTTTCATTTCATTTTGTCATACAGATGATAAGGTTACATAACTGTAATATTTAAGATGTGATAATAACATTATATTCTTTGACATATGGGCTTCATATGTGTGGGATAAATATACAAGTTGCATTGTTAATGGGGTTAGATTTCATATATAAGATTGAGACAGTCGACTTAGAAGCTAAAATCGTAGGGGTGTTATTGAGAGATGTTATGATGGCAATTTTATTAACTTTTGTGATGTCATCTCTGAAACAATAGAGTTGCACTATATCAAGGATAAGAAGGTTGTTCTATTTAAGTGCAAATGGTTTAATCTTACTGATATGAAAGTGAACGGGAATATTACTAGCATCAATGTTAGTAAGATATGGTATGATAATGACCTTTTTATCCCTGCAAGTCAAGCGAAGCAAGTTATATGCCTCAACGATACTATATTGGATAGCAATTGGAAGGTTTTTCAAAAGTTTAAGCATTGAGGTTTCTTCGATTTTTATTAAAGGGATAATGGTGAGTGAGGATAGAGATGAAGTATATAAAAAGATTGAATTAGAGTTGAATAATGAAGTTGTCCGAATGGAAGATGCAGATATATCATCATTCTATATAAGAGATATTGATCCTAATATAGTACAAGTGGAAGTACAAACCAATCTTATCTTAAAAAGAGATGAAAACAATGATGATACTTTGGTCAAATATATTAGTGATGAAGAGTTTAATGATAATGTAATTAATAATGATGATTTTAAAAATCTTGATCATGATGATTAAAGGTAAATAAATTATTTATATTTTTGAAATTTTACGATGATGTGTAAGTTATGTTAATTCGTATTATTGATATTTCACTTATATAAGTTTGTATTGTTGATGTTTTACTTGTGTTTATGCAAAATGTTGGTATTTGAGTTATGTTTATGCAGAATGTTAGTGTTTGAGTTATGTTATGTGGAATGTTAGTTTGTGTTTATGTTATGCGGAATGTTGGCGTGTGTTTGAGTTATGTTTATGCGAAATGTTGATGTTTGACTTGTGTTTTTGGCAGAATGTTGATGTTTGACTTATGTCTTTGGCAGAATGTTGGTGCGTGTTTGAGTTATGTTTATGTGGAATGTTCATCTTTGACTTATGTTTTTATGGAATGTTGATGTTTGACATATGCGTTGAAATTTCGGTTATAGATATTTAATATAATGGAACCTAGTAAAAATAAGGGAAAGACGGTGGCAACTATCGAAATTTATCTGACCCCACAATAACTACATCAATCAAACCCTATCAAACAACAAACAACAAACAACGAGGTCGTCTACCAATGAAGCCAGTAAGCAACAACGTCAATCTATCTCAAAAAAAAGAGGGATCTTCAAGTGTATTAATGTTTACCATCTATAATCAGACTTATGCTTAAATATATTTTTACATGTTTATTGTGATTTTTCTTATCATATTCTTTTGTTGTCAGGTTTCAATGCCAACATAAGAGAGGTAGAGGTACCACTAAAGGTTCTAAGTTGCAACCGATATTTGTTTAAATGTCGATTCATTTGATCTACTACACTTATTGATTAATTCCTTAGAAATGCTTAGGATACACACTTTGACTTATATTTAATTTTAGGTGCATTTTGCAAGTGAAGGTGTTAAAGTGACCCAAAAGCATATGCATTAAGTCATCCTCTCGATGCTGACACTCACTTGTCCTCGTAGAATAAGAAGGAGAAGGATTAGAGTAAAGAAGAGAATACCTAGAGAAGGTTAGAGGAAGAACCCAGTGCCACGATCATGATAAAAGAATGATGGAGTGTCATCCACGACCGTGACAGAAATGTGTCATATAGGCCATGATCATGGCCTACGCGATAACAGCTTAGGAAGTGCTTCTGAACTCAACTTATTGAGGGTTATTTTGGACATTTTGGGCTGGACAAAACCTATTTTTTTACCCTAATTAGAATGAACTATAAAAAGAAAAGAATGAAACCCTAAAAGGGGGGCTCCATTCTTGCTAGATTTGGGAGAAAATTTGAGGAGAGAAGAAAAACAAGGAGAGAGAAAGACATGAATTCCTCTGTAGTTGTTTTAAAGGAGACAGAAGTTTTCTTCATTGATTCTTGGAGATTGAAGAAGGAGATGGAAGGATAAACCACCCGACACCGGTTCGAAGGGGCAATCAAGGTCGAGAAGCATATTAAGCATATCGTTATTATGTATTGTTTTCTTTCCCTCTTTTCAGATTATTTACATCATCTTGTAAGGATTATTTGGGTATTGTATGAGAATAATCTTAACGCTCTATTGAATCATTTTTTATGAAAATCCATAGTTAGAACTTGAATGCGATACATAGTCATATTAAAGGTCATATGTGACAGCTAATAGTATTAAATCGTTAAGGATAACGTAGCATCAGTTAAATAGTCTGAGCTTGTGTGATTATTGCTTAGATTGGTCCATTTTTCTCACTTATAAAGCATCTGTCTAGATAAACTTAGAGAGCTTGTTCTAAGTTTCTCAATAGTTAGGGTTAATTAATGAGCTTTTCTTAATTAACTACAACATAAAAAAATCAAAATTAACAGAGTTCGTTGTTAATTCACGATCAATAGTATTAAGAGAGGTGTAAAGATGATAATCCAATTACAAATGCAAATTTGTGCTTAGGCCGAGATTAAACTAAAGAACCGGATTTCAAATCATTTGTCAATTCTATCACGTTTTGATTGTTTAATATGAGTTATTTTTACATATTTAATTTTACATGTTTTCTAATTTATATTGAACCAACCCTTTTGTTTTACATATATGTATAATTTAGGAAAGTGATTGGATTTAATGTTTGTGGGATCGATCTAGACTTGCCACTGCTACATTTATAGGTTTAGTTATTTTGGTATCACTACGACGCGAGACCAATTTTGGCACCGTTGCTGAGGATTAATATCCTTTTCTTTTTTGAATTTATTTATTTTATTTTATTTTTATTTATGGTTAATTTATTTTCTTGTTTGGTTAGTTTCAGTACATGACACGATCTTCTCACACTAGTGAATTGGAAAATTGATCCAAAACTTGAAAGAACGTTACGCAGAGTAAGAAGACAAGTTGTACAAAGTTCTAAGGATCTATCATCATCTGACAAAAAACCTTGACTCTTCACCAGGAATTCAAATAGCTTTAGATTTACTTTCTGATTCTTCAAATGATTCTATTTCTGAATTTTATTATGGCATGGTTGAACAAAATAATAATCGCACTCGTAAGTAATTGGCGGCCCCTAATTTTAATCATCAACCATTGTGTATTGATTTTCCTGCTATCGATGTTACTCTTGAGCTTAAATCTGGTCTAATTCATCTTTTACCTACTTTTCATAGTATATCAGGTGAAGATTCTTACAAACATCTCAAGGAGTTCCACATAGTATGTTCTAGCATGAAGTTGGCTAGGATACAAGTAGAGCAAAGTAAGTTGAGAGCATTCTTATCCTCATTCTTATTGGGGGACACTGCTAAGCATTGGCTTTATTACTTACCCTCTAGATTAATTATCACTTGAAATGAGATACAGAGACTTTTTCCAGAAAAATACTTTCCTGCGTCTCGAGCTACAAATATTTAAAAGGAGATCTGTGAAATTCGACAACATTATGGGGAAACATTATAAGAGTACTATGAGTGTTTGAAGAGGTTATGTGCTAGCTCCCCGTATCATCAAATCAATGAGTAGCTCTTAATCCAGTATTTCTATGAGGGGCTTCTGCCTTAAGAAAGTAGTATCTAGTGGATAAGACATCTATTAAAGCAAGATATCTCATTTCCAACACGGTTGCTAACTCCTAACAATTCATTATTCGAGAGGAACCTTAATAATTAAAGGTTAATGAAGCTAGTATTGTTATATTGGAGCAAAAAATAGCTAGGTTGACATTTTTGGTTAGAAAATTGGCTACAAGTGGTGCTCAACAATTCAAGGTACGTGGAATTTGTATAATGGTAGGACATCCCATTAATATATGTCTAACTTTGCAGGATACATTTATAGAATAAGTGAACGCTTTTAGAAGCTTACCGGGTCAATCATAAAGGAATCCTGGCTACCTCTATGCACAAAATTCAGGATGGAAGAATTCTTCATTCAACAATTATGGAAAATAAGGCTCATACCAACAACCTTATCAAAGACAAAGTCAACCATTAAGCTCTAGACCTTCACTGGAAGAAATGATGAAAACATTTCAACAACAAACAAGAGCTAACATTCATAATCTGGAGAATCAATTAAATCATATAGATACTATGGTGAGTCGATTGAAAAATCAGAATTCAGGTATGCATCCATCTCAAACTATTGTGAACCAAAAGAGCATACAAATGCTATCTCTTTGAGAAGTGGTAAAGAAATAGAGGCACCAAAAGAATCTAAAAAAGAATTTAAAGTGCCTTCAAAAAAATCAGAAAAAAACTCAGCTAAATTCTAAATTGCCTCTGGTTAAAAATTTTGCTAAAACTTTACCTCCTTTTCCCAGCAAGTTTGCTAAATTGAAGAAAGAGGACCAAGATAGACTTTGGAGATGTTCAAAAAGGTAGAGGTGAAAAAACCTCTAACTGATTCCATTAAGCAAGTTCCTCGATATGCCAAATTTCTCAAGGACTTATGCACATCTAAGAGGAAATTGAGGGGAAACGAGAAAGTAAGTGTGGGTTAGAACTATCCGCATTCATTCAGAGAAAACTTCCCCCAAAGTGTAAGATCCAGGCACATTTACAATTCTTTGCAAAATTAGTGATACTAGATTTGAAAGGGTAATGTTAGATTTAGAAGCTTCAATAAATGTCATCCCATATTCGCTTTATACTTCATTGAATTTAGGATCGTTAAAAAAAACATGTTTTATAATTCAATTAGTTGACAGATCTAATGCTTATTTGGAAGGGGTTGTAGAGGATGTTTTGGTGCAAGTTAATGAATTGGTTTTCCCAACTGACTTTTACATGTTCAACATGGAGGGAGAGCCTTCGTCTAATTTCGCACCAAGTCTTCTAAGTTGACCATTTTTTAAGACATCAAAGACAAAGATCGACGTGGATGCAGGAACATTGACTATGGAGTTTGACGGTGAAATTGTTTGTTTTAATATTTTTGAAGCTATAAGGTACCCTAGTGTTGTTTATTTAATTTTATCATTTGATTTCATTCATTTTTTGTCTCAAGAAGTTTTTAATATGGATGGTAATGATGAGTTAGAAGTCACTCTTTATATAAGTTTACAGGAAAACAATTTGCAAATTTCTAACTTAGTCGTTACAAATGAGATGAAAGAAATTGTGTTAGCATTACAATCATTACAACCAATACCAAAAAGCTATGTGTTTCCAATTATTGAACTGTTTTTATCTTATACGAACTATCTACCTCCAATTGTGTAAGCACCTACAATTAAATTAAATCAATTATTGGAGCACTTGAAATAAGTTTTTGGGAGAAGGACAAACACTTACGGTAATTATAGCAAGTAAATTAACCAAATTTTAAGAGGAAAAGCTCATTCGAGTGATTAAGGACCATATCACAACTATAGGGTGGACCATAGCTAACATTAAAGGTATTACCCTTCAACGTGTTGAACCGAATCCTATTGGAAGAAGGATCCAAACCATCAAGAGAATCATAAAGAAAATTGAATCCTCCAATGATGGAAGTGGTAAAGACAGAGATCTTAAAGTTGCTTGATGTTGGTATAATCTATCTAATTTCAAATAGTAAATGGGTGAGTCCAATCCAAGTAGTATCAAAGAAAACTAGGATTACTACGGTGAAAAATGAGAATAATGAGTTTGTGCCCATAAGAGCTCAAAATGGATGGTAAGTATGCATTGATTACATAAAATTAAATGCTGCTACACGCAAGGATCACTTTTCATTACCATTCATCGATCAGAGGCTTGAACGACTTGCGAGACGATCTCTGTAACATCCCGTTTCCATATAACGGGTCGAATCATGAAAATTGGTATAAGAGAGATCAACCGGAGAAATTAGAAAAACACATCTCATGCTCATGCATTTTTGAACAGTGATTTTTGCACATGAAAATTTACTGTACATGCATTCATGACATTTTTTCGGTATAAGTATGAATAACTGTGATTTTGAAAAATAGGCTTTGAGTGTGTAAAAATTTTGTTGGAGAAGGTCATTAGGGTTTTTTGATTTTTAGAGAATTTTAGAAATTTTCTGGAAATTTTTTGGAGTCATTTCCGGACCCGGAAAACTGTCAAGAGACAGAATAGAGGTTTACCGGTAGTGAAAATAACTGTCCAATGG
>JANZXR010079088.1:0-11103 GCA_027575705.1 Erythroxylum echinodendron
ATATTCAGTATTTGATGCATTTCATAAAATGCATGCTCAAATAAAGGCGTTGTGACTTGAGTTGCCAGTTAGAAGCGCTTTCACGTAGAGCTATGCTTCGTGATATATGTGATTTGCACGTCGAGCTTTGCTCCGTGATTCTATTATAACTGAGCCTACGGGCTAAACTTTGTATATGTGTGTGAAAGGCACTTAGTCACAACAATAAGAACGAATATGAGTCTCATGCATTTCCCATGCAAGTACATGCGTAATGTTTGAATGAGATGCAAATTGAAATAAATGATCATATGTTCTGCCATGTAAAGTTAGTTTCTGCATAAATGCTTTTCCGTTTAAATGAATAATTGTGATTGTATGTGCTGTATTTGTGTAATCTGGTGAATTCATCGATGATGGTTCACTCATTGAGTTTGCAAAGCTCATCAAAAATTACACTGTGACTTTTCAGGTACGATACAGGAGACTTAAGGTGTAGTCAGAACATAAAGTGTCAGTAGAGAAAGAAATGGATCAGAGGTCTGTCGGCTGATTCCAAGGAAAATAGTTGTTGTCTTTTTGAAACTTTGGTTAGAACCTGTATAGAGTTTTGTAAGTAATCGTTGAGAAGAACATTGTATGTTTTATCACTGAATGAAGTGAATGTTTTAAGAGAAAATGATAACGATTTCGAGTATGTTAAATGATGCCATGCGAAAGTTAAATTGTGTTCTTTCTCTAGCATACCATTATCTTCGGTTACAGTCCTAAAAGTTTAGGAACGTACCTTATGGTGGTGGGATGCTACAGTTAATGATTGAGCTAACCTTAAATTTCTTGAGGAAAAAATGAATCAATTCAAGCATTAGGTTAGTTATATGTAGAGGGCTTAGGCTGCCCTAATTTTCAACCTAAATTGAAGAGCATCTCCTATTTTGAAATTTGGATTTGATATCTTTATGGAGATCTTTTAGTTGCAAAAGTTAAGCCATAAATTAATTGGATTTGATTTTCATCGCCAAGAAACTTATAGTTTTTAAGAAATATGGATGGATATATTTGATCCATAGTACCCTTTTGTTTATTAGAACCCTCCATACTTTATTTACCATAAGAGTTCCACTGATAAGTTTAAAACAATGTATACCCGGTACCTCAAATTTTAGTAACCAGAACTTTTCTCATTTAAAATTAGCTTTAAATGTATTATTAGACCCCTTTTATTTAATTATTTGCTTAACCAATTTATCAAGCTACTAAAACCTAATCTCTTCAAATTCGATATGGTCAAGTAATGGTTAACCTAATTTTCATATAAAGTAAAAGAATACTTCTTTATCATTACAAAAGTTAGAGATAGAAATTGCTATTTGTTCATAGTTCTACTTCAAAATTTTGAAGATAACTTTATATTATAGTTGATCAAAAATGAGGATTTAAACTAAATAAGTTAAAGAGAGATTAATAATAAACTTTGAATATCATCAAATTGAAAGTTGGGTGTTCAATTGAATGACATCAAAATATCAAAATCCTTTAATCTCATTAACTATCTATCCACTAGGCACATAGATCTTGATTAAAGAAGGAGGTTAATTTATTAATCGAATTGGTATATGACCCTTATCTCATCTGGCACCCTCAAAACTCATTTTTAAAGCATTTAATGTGTTAAGATCAAATGTATAATGTCTTTCTTATTGAAATACATATAAATCATTTAGGTACATTTTTATATAATTCAATGAATTAAGATCTTAAGTCCAATGTCTTTCTTATTAAAAGAAGATATTCATCATCTTGGTTTCAGCTAAAGCATTAACTAAAACTATTTTTAGAAATTAAAATAATAAACTTTTATTAAGGTAAGAAACCCCTACAAAATAATAATATAAGTTTTAGAACCTACTTTAGAAGTTATAAAACTATTTAATTGCAAAAATACTATCACAAATATGACTAAAACTAATTAACTTCTCTCTTGAGTAAGTTTCATATAAATTTCATGCATGTAGTATTTACTTCTATTGTTTCTACCTTTAAAGTTTCCTTAGCCCTTCTCATCCCTTTTGGTTGTGTTTTTAGGTTCACCACATCATGCTAATAAGGTTCACTTCTCTTTAGTTGTTGTTTAGGAGTTTTACATATGGACTTAATCTATCATCTTTATTGGTTCCATTATGTCCTTTGGATCCTCATAAGCCAGGTAACATTGCCTTTTATTATTATCTGTATCCATGTTCTTTCTGTTCCATATATTACTACTTTCCTAAGCTTTGATGTTAACATTTTAGTTGAGGTTCCAAGTTGCTCTAAAACTTATGTATAGCTTCTTTACTATTAGAAATTTTCTTATGCTTTTCATTATTTGTTAAATTAGCTTTCTTGCCTTCTTATACTTTGGATCCTTTTATTATTTCTCTCCCTCTACATTTCATAAATAAAAATATTTATGTTTAATTTTACTATTTTATAATCAGTGGAGTTTTGAGGTTTCAGTTTCAATACCCAGTTAATAGTTCATTCTTTAGAGATATGATTATATTGCAAATCAAGAATTTGTAGTAAATTTCTCTATATGTTGTTTATGTAACACAAGTGAAGAAAACGTGATCCCTTGTTTTAGTTTGAGATGAAAAATTATATAGAGGTTATCTTTAACTTGGCTCATCTTATTAAGTTTAGGAAGCCTATTTTTAATGGATAACCATTTGATGAATGAGTGTTTAGGAGCTTTATGCTTGAACCAAATCATTTTATGCAATCTTTCCTCCTAATTTATATAAGTGAATAGGCTTGCATAGGAGGTAGTCGTGAACCTTTAGAGGGATCTATGCGATACATAAAACTGTCTTTTTTGTTCTAGTTAAGACGATAGGTGGGGAAGCTGGGATGAAGATTGTTTATCCCTATTAAATTGAAAAACCAAATTTTGTCTTTTATCAATAAGCTAACTCTTACATTGGAGGGTAGTAAATGCTAAATTATGTTATAGGATGTGTATCGATACACAAGTTGCAATTCTATCTAGTAATCAAACCATAAGTTGGTTTGGTCCCTATTTCTAATTAAGTAATTCATTTCCTTCCTTACAACTTTCCTTAGGCTCAAAACAAAATTTGTAGCAAAACATAAGTTAGTGGGTGGTTTCATTATCCATAAATTAGAGTCTCTAATATATTCCTCATTCATCCATTTCATGTAAAGTGTTCCTTTTACATTATATAGACCCTAAATTCTTTTAGCAATTAGGGCTTTGTTTGTCACCTTTATTATTTTTATTCCCATCCCTACTTCTGCCATAGGAATACGTACATCTCTCCACTTAACTTTAGGACTTCCTTTATTGGATCTTATGCCATCCATAGGTAATTCTTAAAGATTCTTTCTATTTCTTTAATGATATTATATCTACATATGAAATCTATTAAATATGCACTCCATTGAGAATTGATTTTATCAAATTTATTCTTTATGTATTAGATTTCTTCTTTAGCCTCTAACAGCATGTTCTACTTAGAATTGCATCATATAAAGGTTTGTAGTCCGAATAAGTTAATCTTGAAGTTAATTGGTAATTTAAGATATTTAAGAGAATCTTTTAACAATTTTAGTCTTAAGATTTGTGTCAAGGACTGTTCTAGTTAGTTTAAGACTGTAAAGATAATTATCTAAAAGGTTTTCTAAACATTCTAGCAATAATTGAACTAATTATGAATTAGCCCCATATAAAAGTAGTAAATCATCAGTAAATGATGAATTGAAAAGTTTGACTCTTCTACATTTGTAGTGATATATGAAATTTCTCTTTTGAGCTATATTATAATTTATCATTCTTATGAAAACCTTTATATTTTATGCAAACATATAAGGAGGTAAGGGATCTCTTTATCTAACTCCTTTTACTCCTTTAAACCTTTTTGTTGCTTGTCCATTTATCAATACGTTGAAAGAAGGGGTTGAAACCTATTAATATATCTAATTTATAAACTTAGGAGGGAATCCCAAAATCTGTAAAGTGTGATGCAAAATTTTCCAATTGAGAGAATAAATTTTTTTGGTGAAATCAAACTTTATGAGGCAACTCTTAATGAATTTATTGGAATGATAATCCTTAAAAATTTCTTGAGCTATCAATAGATTGTCTCCAATATTCCTACTTATAATAAAACCAGACTAAGAAACATTAATTAAAGAATTCATTAAGGGTTTAATTTTAGAGATAGGATTTTAGATTTAATTTTATAAAGAATATTGCAACAAAAATTGGTGTTAAATCTGTGAAAAAAGTCGAATTGGGAATGTTGGGGATTAAGTAAAGGAATGTCTTCTTTAATTATTTTAGGAGAGTGTCTGAGTTGAAGAATTCTTTGACCATACTACAAAAATAAGGTTCCAATAAATTCTAAGACATTTGAAAGAAAAATAAATTGAATCTATCAAGTTTTAGAGATATGTTGGGATTTAAGCTAAATAAAGCTTTTTTATTTCACTGATGGAAATAGGAACAAGTAGGAATTCCATTTACGCTTTACTCATAAAGGAAGTGATGAATTTTGAAAGTTTAGAAAGAAAACTAGAGGTAGAGGATATGATTCTAAAAAGGTTTGGAAGTGGCTTGTAAGCTAAATGCTTTAATGTTTCTTAGTCCAAACAAAGAGTTCCATTAGAATCTAAGACTTTTGAAATTTGATTTAGGTTCCTTCTACTTGGAATGCATCGAAAGAAATATGATGCGTTTGAATCTCCCTCCCTCAACCAATTGGCTGTAACTTTTTGTTTTGAGAATGTATTGTAAACTTAAAAGAAAATTAGGTATGAAGTTAATTTGGGTGTCTCCTTGTTACTTAATTCCTAATTTTTTGGATTAACACGTAGCAAGGTTTGGAATTCATTCAACTCACTTTGCTTTTGAAACTTCTTTAATCCTCCCCTAGAAAAATTTAATATGGTAACTAATTTGAATGATTCAAAACCCTCTATAAGACTATTCAAACCTTTATTTATAATGTTTTCATAACCTTCTAACTCAATTAGGAAGTTAAAGAACCTAAATGGGGTTCTTAAATTTCTAACATACTACTCTATATTGATTTCTACTTGAGAATGGGCTGAGAATCCAAAATTATTGAACCAGGAAAATGAGTTCTAGAATTTTGTCATCCGATCTGAGTTTAACAATTCTCTATCTTGTTTCTTCCTCATGAAGAAATGAACTTTATGTCATTATTCTAAGTGAAGAAGTTACCTCTGAATGTAAGATCCACTAGACCTAAGTTACTCAAGTAGCTTTTGAAGTCAACATCCATCTTTCCTACATTGTTTTATAGTCCTTCAGTTTCATGTGGATGAAGAATGCAATTAAAGTCTCCTAAGATAGTCCATTAATCATTAATTTCTTTAGGTAATTCTTCAATGACTCTCCATAGTCTATTTCTTTGAAAAGTATGATTTTCAGTACAAACAGAAGTCATATAAAACTTTTTATAAAGTTACACTGAATATATGTCCATAAAGATATTGTTCTGATTGTTTTAAGTTTAGCACTTGTATGAGATTTGGTTTATAAACTAGTATAATTCTTCCTAGCATATGAAAAGCATGAGTCAAGAGTTTTCTCCATTGCTCTCCTAAGAACCATAAGGTTTTTTTTCAAAACTAGTTCTTAGATCTTAGTTTCTAGTAAGCATATTAATCAAAGATATTTCTCTTTGTTGTAATCTCATTAAGGTAGTTGAAACGCTTTTTATTCCATGCTATAATCATAATGTATAAGGGCTTAACTTTCCCTTAACCTTTTATTTTATACTTGATTTACTTCTTGTATTTTGCATGTCACTATATTCCTTATTTCCTATTTCCTAATTTTATATATCAACAGAACTATGTTCATTACTTAAAGGAGGAATTTTATTATTTAAGGTGTTTAGTTTATTACTTGTAGATTTGTTTGAGATTAGTAAATTATGAGTGTCTAGCTCATTATTCTTTTGATCATTAGAAGGGTATAAGTTAAAAGTTATTGATTTAGTATTTAGATTGAGACGAGCGTCTTGAGGTTAAGGAATGGTTTGAGTATTAGGTTAAATAGGGGTGTTGGTTGAATTAAAGGGATTGGTTTTTGGTTTACATGCTTTTTGCAATATTGATAGGTTTGGTTTCTATGGAAAATTAATAGAAAATTTTCTTTTTTTAAACTCTCCTTTATCGCTCAATCTTTCAATAGATAATGTTTTAGGAAGTTTTTCACTTCTAATAACCTTCTTACACACTTTTGTAAATCCTGTTCTCCTCATTATTGTTGTTTTTCATTCAATCTTAGAGGTTTTCCAATTGTAGTTTCTAAGTAACTCATTCCCATAGTTGTCCAATATTCTAATGGTATATCATGAAAACATATCTACAAAGGCAACAATTTTTAGGAGTTTTTGTTAAGGCTTATACCTGGACTCCATTTCTTTAAAAACATAGGCTTTCCTCTCCAATACTATGAACTAGAATCCATAAGCATTGTCATTCCTCCCATATCTTTGAATTTGAATAGGAAGTAATCTTCCTCAATTGAGAAAACTTTCTCTAGTCTACATTTACCCCATAGTGCTTCAAACTAAGCTTTAATCAAAGGAGAGGAGGGTCTTTTATCAAGAAAGAATCCTAATCATGTTGTCTTACTCTAGCTTGCAAAATGTCAATAAGAGGACAAACAATTAGAGAGTCTTTAACTTTAGGAATTAGTTTCAGCTTCATTGTAGGCTCCTCATCACTTATTACGATATTTTAGGCCTTATTAGGAGAGATAGCTAGAAAGGATTTTGGAGAGATGGAAATGGTTGAGAGTTGATTGGAATTTGGTAAGTAGAAGGCACATTTAGGATAAGAATAGAAGAATAAATTGCAAGAGTATGTGAAGAGGAATTATAAAGTAAAAAAGAGGTAGTTCCACTATTGTTTAGGGACAGAGGAGGAAAATATACTAGATAGGAGAGTAGGGGAGGAGTAGAAGAGGAAAGAAAAGCTGAAGTAGCTGCTAAAAAAGTTTATTCCTTAGCTAAGAGTGAGGGAAGAGCTTCAGAACCATTCGAGGATATAGGAGAGGGGGACTTTACTAATGAGGGTAATAAAAAAGTACCAGTTCCATCATTAAGGAAGGAAGAAGAGGAGGGGTAGAAGTAGGGATGGCAATGGGTCAGGCTGGTGGTTGTCGGCCTATGCCCTATGGGTCAATCTGGCCCGACTACACTTTTTTAAAAAAATTTTGACAAAATGACATCATTTTGCACGTTTCCTTTAAGAACACTAACAACAACAAAATTATGATATAGCATGTTAACTTCCTTCAAAAAATGTTAGGTGTTAGTTAAATTTTATAGTGAGCCTTTAATTTATAAATACTTAATTCACCATCTCCTATTTTGGGGTGTAATTTGGTATAACAGTAGATATTAGACTAAAGTTTTATTCATTCATATTTAATATATCTTATGTTATCTTTGGAAAGATCATAGCATATTCAAGAACACTAATAACAACAAAATTGCCCAAGAAAAATTCAAATATAAAGAAGAAATAACATACCTGAGGACTAAATTGGTTTATAATATGATGTGATATTTATTTATGTTGGTATATAGTTTCTAATATTTTAGCAACTGAAACATCATCCTTAATGGCTTGTATGTACATATTGATTTGTTAAATATAATAATTTAATCAAAATAAACAATACTAAATTTGCTAAAAAAAGGTTGAAATATGTGTATCTCATAATGATTGGAGCATTAAAAGTCTAAAAGACATAAATAACCATTTATTAAGTAAATTTCTTATCTTTAATGTTTATTTCCTTTCACCGGTAGGCCTTATACTAATTTAATAAGTTTGTCTCTAATGATCAATCTTGGAGACAATTAGTGTACCATGAACATTATCAACGAGATCATAAAGTATTGAAATAAATAATTGATCTTTAATAGTAATTTTGTTTATAACTATGCTATGCCTACGTATAAGTCAATAGTTATTGTTCTTTGGAGTAAAATGTGATAGAATAACATATGAATTCATGCTTTTATTTACCAACCTATTAGCTATAAAGCCATCCACTTATTTCCAACTCCTTAAAACTTAGAAGACTTAATATCTCCTATAACAGGTATTACCTATGAATTTTCTTTTCAAAAAATATTAGATAATTAAAATTTTATTTAGAAATAGTCATTATCAACTTCCTCAATAAAAAGAATGACATAAACATCTACAATACTACACATAACCTTTTTAATTTAAGTTATATAAATTGTATCACTTTCCTCAACTTTACAATGCTTAAGGTTGATATCTTTTGAAAGATTTAAAATCAATGCTTAAGGTTGATATCTTTCGAAAGATTTAAAATTAACTTAACTTCATCTTTTATAAAAGCTTATGTGTTTTAAGCCAATTATCTAGAATTCTTTGATTATATTACCAAGGTTTACATAAATGAACATAATAGGCATCAGCATGGATGAATTCATATCATATAATAGTAAAGTAATACTTTTTAATAGAAAGTTGAACTAAGCACCTTATTGTTATAATTTTTCCTTTTGAAACCATTGATGTTAGTATTATCTAGGGACTTATTCATCTCTCTACACCAGTTTTATTTACCCGCGACTTTCCCATTTTGAACAGTTTCGTTTCAAGTTTTCTTCTTTGCCAACGTTGCATTTTTCTTTCTTAGTTTTGTTTTCTAACCATGCAACTTTTGATTGACAATGGCAAAGATGATTTTCTATGTTTTCCTTCCTAGAAACTTCCTAACCATTCTTCAAGCCGAACACCGCCTCACCCTAATTCCTCTGTCACCATCCCATCTACTACACCCATTCCCCAGAAAAGTTGGAAACATATAGTCGATGATCAATATGCCTAGAGCCTCAATTTCACACGTTTAAAAGAAATTGGTGGTAATTTTGTTGTCTATGCAAAACTTGGCATATTAGAGAAGGAGCTCCCAACTAGGAAGCCACACTTTTGGGCTTCTTCTTTGACCAACACCCTACTTTTCCTATCTTTATGATCACAAAAACTACGGAAAAGCTGAGGGTTGGTAGATGTTCTATTGACTAAAGAACACCTCATCTTGTTCACGTTTAATTCTACTTCACTAGCTAACAAGATCTTAGAAGAGGATCCCTAATATATAGGCAATCAACCAATATTTCTCCAAATGTGGTATCCTTGCTTGCAACTGGATTCCATCAAACTTCAACATTTTTCTCTTGGGATTAACTTCCATAATGTACCTTTAACACACTAGACTACTCAAGGCTTAAGTGCTTTAGTAAGTTTCATAGGGAAACCCCTCTGTATGGATGAAAATACGACAATGAAAAAAGCGTTGGTTATGCCCAAATTTGTGTTAGTGTGGAGTTATCCCAAGAACCAGCTGAGATTCCAATCATGAAACTAGTTGAGGGGAATGCTTTTCGAGAGGATAGCATTGCAATATCCTGTCAATAGAAACCTAACCCTAAAATATAAAGGAAAGAGTAGAAGGCTACGAGAAAAATATTTCATATAGGGAATTATCAATAACTTATGGGGATGGATACAAATCATGATATAAATATAACCTCTAAAAATGTCTCCACTAAAATTACAAAATAAGTCATCATCCTATTGTGAACACTAATGCTCTTCTATTGAATAGTATGGATAGTCTTAATCTCTCTAAAATTTTAGAAAATGAATATACCAAAACTTCACTTGATGCAGCGAAGGAGACTTCTACTGAACTTATTCCAAATCCTACTATTAGTCTAACTGATAGTGGGGACTACTTCAATGAACAAACCATGAGCACCTCACCACTTCCCCAAAATAATCCTAAAACATTTAGTCTTTCACCTTGAAACCTGTCAACACAAGAAGTTAGAATAGACAATGAAGAGTAAAATATACAGTTCAAAATAGTTGAAAGGTAGAGATCTCAAAGTAGTAAGAACAAGGGCTCCAAAAATAAAACTTTTTAATATATCAATTATCATTTGGAATGTCCAAAGTTTAAATTACCCTACAAATCAAGCTTCTTTAAAGGACTTTTTTTTGGAGGAAAAGGCCTTCAAATATTGGATTACCAAAAAAATAAAACTAGATAATGTTGGTAAGTTAAATCTGGGTTCTGGTTGGCAGATGCTTATAAACCATTAACACCATATTCGTGATCGAATCATCGTCTACTATAAGGATGATGAAGTCAAAATTGAGCTCCTTTATTCCTCTGAGTAGATGCTGCACCTTAAAATAACTTTTTTTATGACAACACTAATATCTTCTAATTGATAGATATTTAACTATCTTACTTGTTTTTCCAAGTACCGCAAGTGCACGAGTTATCTTGTAATATACTTGGTATAGAATCCCACAGGAATTGTGTAATCACCTTAGTAGTTTAAATTAAATTTTGTTTGAGAAATTAATTAATGAACAATTAAAATAATCAAATTAGCAATTGGAAGAAAAAATCATAGAATTAAAGTTGCCACAAACAAGAGGAACTGATGCTGAAATTGGAAAAATTGAATTACGAAAGTTAGGATTACCCTACTACCTATGTAATCTTTTAATTTTTGTCAATATGATTGTGTTTATTCCTAAGTATTTGCTAATGTCTCAGCCCTTTTTCTCTCAATACTTGCACTGAATAATCCCAAAATAATGATTAAAATCTAGTATGTGATCTCTCAACCTCCATTCCTAAACTAATCGTTAATTAGATTTGATTACCACTTTGGACAACTACATCACATCCCATATCTCTATGTAAATGATGAATTAACTTGATAAATGGAATGTCCTATATGAATGCCCACTCCCATGGTACACTCACAACATATTTCTCAGTGTCATATCTGTTGGCCCTGGGTCCCCCTACGGATTTTATGGCGACTACGTGTCACCATTGCACATTTATTAGTAACAATAATAATATATAATATAGTTAGGAACATTGCAATAAAATAAATTATAACATTTAAATTTAATTAAAGTCTAGACATGAAAAACTTGTGGTGGGATCATAAAATAATTTCGGACATATAATTAAATTATTCAAAAACAAAAATGCTTTAATAAAAA
>JANZXR010079207.1:0-11095 GCA_027575705.1 Erythroxylum echinodendron
TTAAATTCAAAAAAAAAATTATACCGAGTTTTTAAATGGTAAGTGATGTGACATGCCATTCTCGCGGGACACGGATTCGAGTATCACCATCGATATCGGGTTCGGATCCAGCGGGGGTGGGGTGTTACAATAATGTAGTACAAATTTACAACAAAGAATAATTTCATATATTACTAATTTGTAATTTCTTTGAATGTAGTAGAAGAAGTTGATATAGATAGTTTGGATGAAAGTGTAGTTTAAGAGTCTTTAAATAGCAGTAGAAAAGTTAGAACTTTTGACAATTATGAGACAAAACTTCATTTAGAAATACAATTTTGATGTTTATTATTATTTTAACTTTTATGTTTAATTCAGATTTAATTTAAATTAGTAGACTTGATTTATTACTAGTTCATTATACAATGATAGACAGTGGTATCTTCTTTTTATTTCAATAAATTATTTAATTTTTATGTTATATTTTTATTTATTCTTATAATTTTTATTTCTTATTTATTATATATTGATTTTATAACGATTTAATACCGATTAAACTTTAAAATCTTAAACTTTTCTTTTGAGCAATTTGATGTTTGGTATGAATTTTACGCAAAAAGGTCGTATTTAACCCTAAAATTGACATCATTTGACAAATTTAACCCAATCGTTTCAGATAGTACACAAATTAAATTCTATTATTTGACAAACGTTAAAATTCAACCATAAATTAACCTAGACATTAACAACTTATGCCGTCATTTTTTTGCTAGCGCTGACCTGACGCATTATAATATTTTAATATCTAGTGGGACTAGTATACAAGAACAAAGAAGAAGTAGAAGTAGAGCGCCAACAAATGACCCACATTACTGTTGAACGCAACCGCCGCCGCAGATGAACGAACTCATTGCTGTTAAACATCTCCGATGAAGACGTTGGTGAAGGTGGTAAAGGACAAGAAAGTGTGTGACAAAGGGTAGGAGTCCAGAGGCTGGTCGGTGTTCTGCTGTAACTAGAGTATCTCTGATTGCTTCCAGACTTATTAGTTTGAGAACTTTTAATTTCTCGAAGAGGAACACACTTGTGGCTCATCACGCTTCAGGATTCTGGAACTACCATTCGTTTATCACTGCAGTTGCTGTGTGTACCACCTCATGGTTTTGGTACTACAGGAGGGAAGCTCATAGGACTAAAGGAAGTTGCATATTTTCTTGCACATTTTAGGACCAAAACTTCATGTAAGTTTCTTTAAAACTTGAGAAATGATCTTATTTAAGAAATTTTTGCAGGTCGCTATAAAGTCGCAATAGGAGGACCATTGTCTTGGGGTCTTTGTTATAACAGGGAAATAAGCCCTAGCAAGATCTATTGTGATGACTATTACAAGTACACATATCCTTGTACTCCAGGAGTTTCTTACCATGGCAGTGGTGCTCTTCCTATCTACTGGTGTTGCAAATTTCCATTTAATACATTGTTCTTTTTTATATTTCCTGAAACCGAAGACTTGGATCTGAACCCTTTTACCACCTTAACAACCACAAGGTGCTACTTTTCTTAACTATTGTTTCAATGGCAGGAGCTACAACTACGACAAAACTAGAGAAGCCCTGAAGATCGACTTACTGAACGACCCTGAGTACGTAGAAAACAACGCTACACTGGCCTTCCAAGCAATGATATGGAGGTGGATGATGCAGAGAAGAAGAACCAGCCGTGGGCGCACGATGTGTTCGTCGGCAATTGAAAGCCAACCAAAAATGACATTTTGCACAAGAGAATGCCCGGCTTCGATACCACCATGAACGTCCTTTATGAAGATCAAGTTTGCGGTAAGGGTGAGGATTAAAAGACAGAAATCATGCCGAACATCTCTCTCCCAATTGAATGTATATAAATGTGATATATTGTAATCAACGGGCAGTAATTGTCGTAATTGTATATATCCTGTCAATATAAATACAAACTGGCCTCGTATTGAGGCAATCACTTCCCCTATTCTTTTATGGTATCAGAGCAACAATTCTTTTAGGGCCTTTATTTGTTCTAAATTTCTTTTCTTTTCCTCTGACCATGGCTTTCAATTCTAATCAAACAACCCCTCAATTATCTTCTTTCTCGTCCAATTCTAATATTGTTCTAGGTGTCGCTACTATCAAGCACTACATCCCAGAAACTCTTGATTTTTCTAATTACTTCATTTGGAAGAGTTTGTTTCTTAATACTCTCAACAGCCATCAAGTCGCTCATCATTTTGATGGAAAATCTTCTTGTCCTGCTCACTTACTTATCGATTATGCCACAAACCAATCTCTTAATCTAGCCTATGCGCTACTACAAGAAAACAAGGCAATTTGCGACATTTTTAAAATATCACCGAATGTCTAAAAACATCGCAGAATGTTGGTGTTTTCTGCGACGTTTTACATAAAACATCGTAGAAAACACCGACATTCTGCGACGTTTATAAAAACGTGATTAAAAGGTTAGACTTTTCGCGACGTTTTAGGAAAACGTTGCAGAATCATTCACATTCCGCGATGTTTTAAAAAACATCACGAAAAGTCACATTCGGCGAAGTTTTTTAAAACTTCATGGAATATGAAAGATTCTGCAAAGTTTTCTTAAAACGTCACGAAAAAGACACATTCGACGACATTTTAAGAAACGTCGCGGAGTGTAGTTTTCCATAACATTTCTATAAACACCACCGAATGTAGTTTTCCCCGCGACATTTCCGGAAAATGTCGCCTAATGTAATTCCGCGACGTTTTTATGTCGTAGGAAACATCGCAGAATACGCTTTTCTTTTATTAAATTTTTAATTTTTCAAAAATAATGTTAATTTAATAATTAGCCAATTTTAATAATTATTTTTAAATAACAAAATTTTAAATCTTATTTATTTAATAACTATTCAATAATATTTATGAATTTTATTTATTTAATAATTCTTCAATTTTTTAGCATATCATTAATTTTGATAATTATTTATGTATCACAAGAATCTCATACATGCAAACAATTTATTGTTTAATTGCAAATATCAATATTGGTACATATATTTGATCTAAACGAATATTATGTGTAGAACATAAAAATTCCAAGAGCTTTTTTTGTTGTTCAAATTCAATTCTTTGTTATTTGACTTCGGTAGTTAATCGATCCTGCATTTGTTCAATTTTTTAGTCAGTTCATCTACTTGAGACTGTAACTCCCGATTAACCTTCTTCAACTCCGCTAGTTCGTCTCGAAGTCTCTTTCTGACCGAAGTCTTCCCTTGTGGTCGAGGCCCAACTCCTATGCCAACAACATAATCATATCTAGTGCTCAAGACTTTATCGCATACTTCATCCACTGCCATCAGATGACCTTGTTCTGTTGAATCTGCCAATTCTTTAAACATTAATTCTTGAAAAATTAAGAATTAATTAGATACACAATCTCACTTAAGAAATATTTGTAAATAAATTATGTACTCACTCATTTTTCTCTGCATTCGGTAGTTATCCATTGACCTTTACTTTCATCATAATGAGTGTGATATCATAACTTCATTCGATCACACTCTTCTCCAGCTTTGTCACTCTGTTGTATAGAAATATATTATTAGTAATATTTATTATAAATTTTGAAATGTCAATCAAATTAAAATATAATTAAAAAGATAATAACTCACAATCTTATGTCATATCGCTACAAAGGCCTTGGAGCCGGAGTTTGGTAGACATTTGACCTGACTCCTAGTTAATTTGGCTTTTTGACTTTTTTACCAACTGTAAACGTAACAAAATCTATTTTAACATCTATAAATCGCAATTCATAAATACTAAAATATAATTAGTTGTCAATAAAGTTCTGAAATTAATTTTTGTGATCAAATTAACTAACCTTTGTAGCTGATTGCTCCTAATAGTCACATAATCCATCCATTCCACCACTATAACATTTTACGGCTTAACATCCTTTCTGTGCTTGGTAAAATGCTTTTTTAAATGAAATCTTTGATTTTTAGACCTTAAAGAAAGAAACTTCTTGACAGCAGCATGTACTTCGTTATCTGTCCTCATTCCCTTGACTTTCAACTTTTGCTGCAAAACATTATAAATTATGTTCAAAGCTTTGGACATATGGAAAACACGTACAAATTAGATAGTTCTATAATACTTACGTCTAACTTATCAAATGCAATGTACAACTCCTCATTAGTTATTTTTTCCATTTTGTTCTTATAAGTAAGGAAATTCGGAATACCACACCAATCTCACTCGATAATTTAGCAGACTGTATAGAGTTAGTTGGTCATACTTCAGTGGGGGAGATCTCTATCTCCAATCCCTTACCTATCGCCTTATTAATCTTTTCCAATACGTGTCCTTTTATGACACCCCTTGTCTTTTCGGATCAGTCGTGAATTCTAAAAGATAGCAAAGGAATATTTTAGAATAAGCATATAACATACTCTTAATTGGTTAGATAAACAAAATTATTAAACTTGTATGTTTAACCAATGTGATATGAAAGATCATACCTACAGTGCTTGCAGAGGTAGCACTAATATTGGGAAAGGGGCTCAGGTTCTGTACTGGTCGCTGATTATAAGAAGCTGGAGGCATCTCTTGAGAAGTTGATGGAGAACTAATATTGTGTCGCATTCTCAAAATTTGTAGATACTTATCCCTAAAATGAGTAATAAGCACAGATGTGACATCTCTTGGTGTTGGAGTAGCCTCACAAGGTACAGGTGTGTGATTTTCTAGCTGTGTATGATCAGATGGCTAATCAGCTACACTTCCTACAAGCTGACAGTACCGCAACTATAGTTGTGTCGGTACTAAGCTGCTTGGTGCAGCCTTATTCTTCTTCTTGGGCAGATCAGGTCCTATGTCAATCACCTGCATTCAATTCGACATTAGATTTCAATGATACTATTAATTGATTAAGTAATATTCATCAACCATATTTAAGGAAAACAGTATAGTCTACAACTAAAAAAAGACCTAGTAACTTAATATAAAAGGGAAAAGATAAAAAAATTACAAACTGTCCATAATATAAGTACCTAATATTAAGATCGGGTTATAAAATAAGGTTTTAAGGACCAACAACAATTGGTATGTCCTGCCTAATCTTACTTGACAACAAGTTTATATATATTCAAGATAAAAGTCTAACAGATAAGGAATCATGACTTTGTTAGATAAGGAATATTTTGGCACCGGGTGATGATGATCCTAATGGTTCTTGGAACACCTGCAAGTTTAACATAAGTAATTGCTCTCCCATTCAACTCCAGACAATGCAAGGCGAGTGTAAGAATACCTGTATAAACACTTTAAGCAACACCGAGTGCAATCATATTTTAGTTTCCAATGTACGTTACTGTTGGGATGAATGACGGAGCCTAATATCTTCGTAGTAGAGGTTATGACTAAATGCAATAAATTTCAATGGGAACAACTAAATATTTAGATAAACTTTTGAAAAAATGAGCAAAATGAATTATGATGGCATAAGTGAACTTTCTTATTTTCTTTATATGGATGAGCAGTCAAAAGCTTCTGTGTTAGTGCACTTGCAAGTTCTGAGTATTTAGAAAATTTCCTTGCAGATTTTAGGTTGCGTTTTTTGGATACATTATATAGATCAGCTAACTTGTCTACTAGAGGACTGTATATAGACTCTTGTTTTGCCCACTGCCAAACTGAAACACAGGAAACATGGTTCACTACTGATTCTCCAATGCTTAGGAAAACGGTAAGAGACTTATAACTCTTTTCGTCCTTCTACATCGTTTGTGATTCTCTTGATCTTCTTGTTTGTTTATTCCAGTTCATACAGAAGTTCATGATTTTCCTTTAAAAAGTACATAATGCAAAAAGTTGCAAAGGCTGTTGGTGATACACGTTTGTAAATTAATTAATTAATTCTTCAGCTAAAAATGAAAAAGCAGTTGCATCATTTCTTATCTCTCCCTCCGACATGCACACACATTACAACCCTCTTTCCTATATGTGCATCTGTTCTCATTTTCCTCCCTCAAAAAAACACTCATGCAATACCAGTGCATAGTTGTAGAAAAATTAAGACAAGAAGAGTTATATGCAACTAAAAGTTAAAAGAGTTCGATCAAAGAAAAGGAGTATTGAAACTGACCTCGAATTCAAAACATCATTTCTGATTTTTTCCCTAAAAAAAATACAAACTCAACTAATTATATTACATGAGTTGGAATCAACAACTATCATAATCATATTCATATTAATTTTTAATCATTCAGCACATCCCCTGAATAATGTACAATAGTATCTCTAATTACCTTGCTTATTCCTCAACTACCATTAATCTTATCCAGTTTAAATAAATCAATAATGGTTGCATAAAATAATCAGCTGATAGAAAATTTCTAATCTTTGTTTTGAAAAGTAAAAGTTTACTTGCCTGAATTAGTCAATGAGTATTTTAGATTTATTGTATATGATCTTGTATATCTCTTAGCTTAGCCACCAAGTAATAATGTACCATAGATACCAAACTATTAGTCAATGAGAAATATATATACAAAATTATACAATTTTTTAATTATGGTATGTGGTTTTACTTAAAGCAGTTGCATTTGTCTTCTTTCCTGTTTTTTGTTAGGCAGGCAAATACATTAAACATTGCAATTTTCACTAGAGTGGGCTTGACTTTCAAACCGTGACGGATTTGATCACATTAACTATGTAAACACTCATACAGCTAAGTTTTCAAACAACCAATTTTTATGTTATTGGCCTTAGGCAATATTTTCCTACTTGCTCATCGTGAAACTCCGCCACCCACTTCCTATAAATAGCCTACTAAACTACTTTACAGATGGAAACCTATTAGAATCGGCCTTAGTTAATGGAAAAACAATCCCATTTTGCCTAAAGATCCTTATGATCAAGCCAATGCATGCTTTTGGGCAAAGTTTGTCGTTGAAACAGTAAGTTAAAATTGTTTATATCAGCAATTATTGCTTTTTAACATTTGTGTCCACTTGTGAACCTGATATAATTCATAATCAATTTATGTAGATCCTTCAATTGGTGATGCTACAGGGGAGGAGAAGAAGCATATATTTGAAAAGGTAGCTGAGCAACTGAAGTTTCTCGATAAACAGCTAGAAGGAAAGGAGTTCTTTGGAGGTAAGTCCATTGGATACCTAGACATTGTTGTTTTCTACATGATCTACTGGTTTCAACTGTGCCAAAAAGTCACAGAACTGGCAATCATAACCGAAGAGAATTTTCCAATATTATGGAAGTGGAGTCAAAAACTACTTGAAATAGCTATGGTCAAAGGATGCTTGCCCTCTATAGACATACACCTTGCTTACCTGAGAGCTCGCATCAGAGATGCAAAATCTACTTCAAAATAGACAACCATTTCGTAATTTTCCCGCATTATAAGCAGACCTTTTTATTGGTTACTTGTTCTTTTCTAGTTCTATACGTTTTTTCTGCCCCTGTGGTTTACAGTAGATAAGGTTTCCCTCTCATAAGTAAAGGCTTGTTTTGATTCTTGGAGTATATATGGCAATATCAATGTACTGAACACACTGAAGACTCATTCACAGTGAATGATCAGAGCAGATGTTGTCACCAATATAGGAATAAGAAATTAGGAAGTGTTGGAGCCAAAATGGTTTACCAACCCTCTGTCCACCTTTCTTTCTGATCAACAACTCACATTGCTACTTACTAAACTAAGTGAAAAACCATACCTGTGAAACTTAGATCCACCAGACCTACATCTTTTACTAGATCAGATAGCTCGGTATAAGTTCTAAACTAATGGATTCTACCTCCTTCTGCTTCCATAGGAGGTAAGATGCAATTAAAGTCCCCAGATATCACCATAGATATGATATTCTAGCATATATGGCTTTAACATTTTCCTAGAGTTTGATCGTCTTAAACAAAAAGTTGGAGGCATAGATTACAGACATTTAAAAATTGGTATTCACTTTATGAAGCTAGCATTTAAGACACAATATTTGATCTAACTCCTAAGTTACTTAAACTGTGACTTTGTTCGAGTTGTATGCACAAATAATCCTTCCATTGTAGTGGAAAACATAGTTAGAGAGAATTTTCCAATCTACACCTAAAAAGCTTAGGCACTTTTCTATTTAAGGTTACATTAATTTAGTCTCTAGAAGCCCTACAAAATAAGCTTCTTCTCCCAAATGACATCTCTCACAACTTGCCTTTTAGGAGGGTCATTAGGCCCTATAACATTCCAAATGAGTATTGTCATGTTTATCAAAGGATAAATCCCTTTTCTATTTAGATTTCCCTTTTCTTCTTACAGATTTTCTCCCAGAGCTAGTAGTAAATTCTTTTTCAACTTCCTTTTCCATAGTGTTCCCTCCTTATTTAGCAATCTCTTCTCTATTTTCTCTAGATTCATCAATATCTTTGGTTAAATTTTATGTTGTAGCTTTCATAGCATTCTTTGAAATCTTCTTTATTTCTTCATGTGGATTAGACTTAATCACTTGATTTACTTATTATGAATATTCTTTCTTATTAATGTGAGTTTCCTCCATTGTTAGCAATGCATACTTAATCAAATTTGATTTCCTAGCATTTGCAAAGGCAACATTTATATTGCAATTAGTTGATCATATTGCAAGTTATCTGGATAAGACAAAAAATTAGCTGAAACATATGAGAGGTGACTCTAGCTTTTTCAAAATTATACTAAGTTGCTGCATATATACAATACGGACACTTTCATTTCTAATTGTTAGAAATTGAAAGATTTAGTTTGATTTCATTTCTTAATTTCTAGTTGCTTTTACAAAGGATCAGAATCCCTAAATTATTCTGTCTGTATTAGGGTATGAAGTACCCTATAAATTCAGTGTATTCTATCATATATAAATAAGAGTGGAAGAAAAGTTTCTCCCTCAAAAACCTACACTAATACTTTATGTTATCATGAACAAACACTTCCCAGTTTACATATTTCAGCATGCTCCAATATATAAATGCAATGCCCCATTGATGCAAGCCTATATAAATGCAATGCTCCACATATGAATATTTGTCCTAGAAGCATCCAGAACACTAAATAATGTGCAAACAACTTAATAATTTTAAAGCTATGTATATATAAAGTTAATGAAATAGGCGTTAACAATGTAACAACATAATTATGTGCTTCTTGAATCAAGTATCAGTATACTATCACAAAGACTAATTACCTCCAGATATTTCTTCACTAGAAATGGCACCATAGTTAAGGGATCTTTTCAACCCTCAGGCAAAACAACCTGAAATGTAACAGTATTTTGCACTTTTAAATTCATAAATAGTAAGGGCTATAGGAACAAATACACAGAAACATCAAGTGGCATTCTTAAATTCTTGTCCTTTCCTTTTATCACCATTATTTTCTTCATGAACCATAGTACAATTCCAAAACAAAAAAATCATTATTTAGTACATGTTCTTGTTTACAATCCTAGCAACTGCATTTTCATTATTCAGTACATTTTCTCTATAAACTATAGTAAAATTCCAAAACTGAGCATATGCATGCACCTAAGCGAAATTTAGTGGCAATCATTTTTAATGAAATTAAAGCAACCATCATTTAAATAAGATGTCATAAAAGGATAGAAATAATTCAACTATGTAAAATACTCGTCCATTAGATCTTTGATTTTAATTACGAGTTAACTAAAACAAACACAAACGCAAACTATAGGACCATTCCTAAATAAACATTCTTAAGATAAAGTAAATCACAAGGAACATATTCAAACCAAATGCAAAAGGTTAAGCATTAAAAAGTAACAACTCAAGAAACAAAACTCTATGATGGGAGAGTATGTGTGAAAATATGAGCATGGGTTTGTTGAGCATAAACATAGAAATTGCACATGCTTAACCCATATTCAAGTGGTTAAATGGAAGTACTATCTTGGTGTTGAATATAAATCTATAATAAATTACGATTGATTAGAACATGACGTGGTCTCTCATTTATTTCATTTATGTTAACTTTAAAATTCTCTTAAAATCTGCATACAATAATGAAGATAAAACAACAAAGGTTTAATTGCATAATAAGAATTTATTCATCATCATCATCGGTGGACTCTTCCAATACAATGTCACATTCATTCTCACTATTGCTTGTCTCTAAGTCCTCCAAATCATCATTCAAACGTTGCTCGAAATTCAATAAAACATTATTTATTACATCATATGGAATATCATTTCGATCTAAAAACTCTAAGGAACATTCATCAACTTCCACTGGAACTTAATCAGACTCCTCAATATCATTTGAACCTTCTTCATTACCAAGCAAAGGGATATCATATGCACGTCTAACTTCACATTCTTACATAATCCGCCAATTTGAACCGAATAATAAATCTTCCATATAAAAGACTTGCTTCGCTTGGTTTGCCAAAATAAAAGGGTCATCCTTGTACCAGAACTTAATTAAGTTGATACTTTTGACAATGCCGTCTCATATTCGAATTTCCAAGATCGTACCATTTACACTTGAAAAGCACAACATTTTTACCCCTAACATATTCAAGCCTGATAATATCTGTCAAAAGACCATAAAATGTAATATTATCTTCCCCATAATTTCCTAACACTACAACACCACTATTTTGTGTAACCTTACGCAGATCACGGGCTTCAGTGCGAAATCGCATGCCATTTATATTGCATACAGTATACTTCTGTGCCAAACTATGGGGTCTATATGCTAATGAATACAAAGACTCAAAGATACTTCCTTCACGGGAGCTAGTTAATGTCGTCATGTATAACAACAAATGAAAATTAGTTAATAATATATAATTATTAATGTAGACCACGTATAAACCTTCTTCTCACCCGATGCTTTAACCATAAAGAAAATTATTTTCTATGTCTCTTATCAACATATAATAGACTTTGTTGCCTCAACTCATCCATGTGCTCACTATGGATGAAAAAAATCAATCAAGATTATATGAAATATCTCTACTTATTACATATCTTAATTTGACAATAGGTTAGAAAAACTTACTTAATAAAGGGCCTAATCTCATGACAATTCATAAGCACAT
>JANZXR010079249.1:0-11092 GCA_027575705.1 Erythroxylum echinodendron
TCCTTATCATCTCTTGAATATTTCCTTGACTCAAACGTAAAGGGTAATTTAGATTACCCGAAATTACTCATTAAAAAAGAAAGAAACTGACCTACCTGCCAGGATTCTTCACCTTTGAAACTATAAGATACGTTAACTTCTTTAACATCAGGATTCTTTAACTTCTTTAACATCGGAAACTTTGAGTTTACCTGAACAGTAGCTGAGCAAGATCCAATACACCAGAAGAACAACTGACCCCAAGATTCAGAGAATGCCCAGATCTACTCTCATGTTAGCTCCTCCTCCTCTCTATTGCTCCTTCCATGGAGGCAGTAAACGACGGGGAAGACGAGATCGAAGAGAAGCTCCAATACACCAGAAGAATAGCTGACCCCAAGATTCAGAGAATGCCCAGATCTACTCTCATGTTAGCTCCTCCTCCTCTCTACTGCTCCTTCCATGGAGGCAGTAAACGACGGGGAAGACGAGATCGAAGAGAAGCTCCTGGAGAGAAGACGACGCCTAGAACCTTCGACGAAATGCGTAATGAAAAATGGCATCTGTCATTTTTTGTATATAACCGGTTACCCGGTTCGACACAAACCGGCCGGTTCTCTAATAAACCGGTCGGTTTTAATTTATTAAGGTTATTTACTGTAACCGAACCGGACCACTAGCCGGTTGGACAATTTTCTGGTCGGACCGGCCGGTCCGGTCCAGTTTTTTAAACCTTGTTTGGTACAGAAAGGTTTCAGAACGTGAACGCTTGTAATTGATGAAAGGTACACGATGAGCCAGATTTCCATAAATAATAACAAAACATGATCTTAACGATCCAAAAAATATTTTTATTATTTTCATATGACATCAGGAAGAATCTTCACTAGGATTTGCATCGTGGTGGAAGACAATGTTTTTATGCACGTTGAACTATTGGACCCAATCTTGTATTTTCTTTTAATTTCAATTTCAAAGCTGTAATTTTAACATGTAATTAGCCTTAGTTGCATATCCCGAATCGAATGTGAAGGGAAATAAATAAAGAAATGCAAAAAATACCTGACTTTAGTTCCATAACTTCAAACGAACGCGAATTTACCGCCGTCTTCATGGGAACTGCTAACCAAGACGCAGTAAAGCCTTTCTATAATTTTTTCAAAATGTAAGCTCTCTTAACGGATCAGAGAATCTTTATGCTTATGAATGACATGAGCAACTGCAAGAGAACTTAACTTCTATAATATAATATTCATATCGGGCTTCCCTGTCATAGGCCCAATATGGGTTAGGTCCACACTGATCAAGATCTATTTTTCACCTAGACTTTGACCTATTGACTTGGATCATTTATTGGGTCACTTTGTTATCTTTATCCGAATCAAATTACGTAACTTAACTGATAACTTATTAAAAAAACCAAAAAATGCAATTAAATATTGCCCAACTTTATGGAAAATGTCAAAAATATCCAACATTCTCTCCTTTGGACAATACTTAATTTCAGTGTTGATTTAAGTTTTAAATAGTTTAAAAAATCGGTTAAGCTACGACACTATATTAATCGACTAGGTTTTAAAAATTAAACATTTGATCCAAAGATAACGAAAGTTCATCATTCCGTCCTACAAGGCTTTTGATACTGAAAAGTATCAAATACATGTATCATGTGTGACACATATCCAATACAATTACGCATATCTAATATTTCACTAACATGAATGGAAAAATGGAATGTAACAAACTAAGATGATATCTGTATTATCTTCATTTGTAGGTCTTTATGCAAAATTGCATTAGAAAATCTTTTTTTCTCCATCCGAATGCTAAACAACATTAGAGAAAATTTGTTTCCTCCCACTAAATGCTAAATTGCATCAAAGAAAACCTTTATATTCTCCAACTAAATGCTAAATTGCATTAGAGAACTTTTATATGATTGAAAACATATATCCCCCTATGTCATGTCAAAATTCATGGATATGTTATAAAACTGTACTGTCTAAATGACATAAGATCAAGTTCAATCTGTATGTATGCCCAATAACCGTAAATGCTTAAGATTGACACAAATCTACTTTCACACGTATTATGGCAATGTACGATAACACCTAGTACTGAGGATAAATGATAATCGTTTTTATTAATAAACCACCATACCATCATAATATATCAAATGTATAAATGTACATGGAGCACACATAATTATCCCCTAACTAATAGTGTATATAGACTTAAAAAACACCTAAACTATATACTTGTTTCATAATCAAAAGTGTGTGAAGTCCTTTAGTTGAAGGATCGACTAATTGTTCCTCAGTTCTTAAATGCTCCAAACCTTAATGTCACATTTTCGTATCAAATCCTTTATAGTTGAGAATTTGACCTTCAAATGCATAGACCCTGTGATGTTCTTATTGTTATTTTTAGACAACACAGTAATAAGATTATCATAGTACAACCGAATGAGTCTAGCCACTCAATCAACCACAATTAACTCGAAAATCAAGTTTTTAAGCCAAACCGTTTGTGAATCAACCCCATAAAATGCATAGTTGAAGAAGTCACACGTGTCTACTTGACACTCTTTTACGACATTGTACCATTTGCAAACATAAAAATGTAACCTTAAGTAGACTTTCGATCATCCGAACATGTAGCTAAAATCTAAATCTGAATTCCCTATGAGGTTTAAACTATTGACTTTTCTATATGTCAACATATAATCCTTGGTTCCTTTATGTATCTCAAAACTCGCATAACTGTATTCGAATGGTCTATACCTGGGTTAACCAGATATTGACCAAACAGTCTAATAGTAAATGCAATTCCCACTTAGTACGTACCTGAGTATACATTAGGCTATCAACCGTATTGGATTATGGAATATTCCTCATAGCCTATCTTTTTACTTTATTCTTTGGATACTGTGCCAAAGATAATCTCTCACTATGAGAGATTGGTGCTACAATAGGTTTATTTTACCCATATTAAACCTTTGTAGTACTCACTTAATGTATGCATTCTGTGAGAGGTTTGATAAGTGTTGATATCTGTCCTAGTAAATCTGCATACCTAGGACAAAAGATGCTTTACTATGGTTCTTCATGTTGAAATGTTTGGCCAAAATTTGTTTAACCTCATGCAATATGGTCATGTTATTCAATGTGAGCAATATATCATCCACATAACAATAAGAAGATAATTTTGATCCCCTTAACCCCGTGATACACACATCTTTTTAACTTTATCTTTCACGAAGCTGAAAGAGGTCACAACCTTATCAAATGTAAGGTATTGCTTTTATGAGGTTTGATGTAAACTATATATTGATGTGCTTAATGTATAAACCATGTCAGTTCCATATAGATCTTTAAATCCTTCAGGTTGTACTACATATAGACCTCTTCATAAGGGTCCTTATTCAGGAGAGAAGTTTTGATAGTCATCTGATGTAACTCTCTATGATTATGAGCTACAATTGCCATAATCACTCAAAATGTATCTTACGAGAATACGAGAGAAAAGGTAACATTAAAGTCAACCTTTCTCCTTGAGCAAACCATATGGCAACTAAGCGAGCCCATAAACCGCTGAACTTTATCTAGAAATCCTTTAGGTCTTAAAACTTATTTACAACTGACGAGTTTGCAATTATGTTATAAATTAACTAGCTCCCTGACCTTACTATGTTTTATGGATTGCATCTCATCATTCCTTGCATCCCACCACAAATTCGCATTAAGCCCAGAAACAACTTTTGTATAATAACTGGATCCGCAACATGTCCAACATCATATTCTTGTTCAACAAATAAACTATATATCCAGATGGGATGGCAGGTCATCTCACTCTAGTAGATTTATGCAGCTATTATACCCCCAGGAACCTCTATGTGTACAAGTATAAGTTCCTGTTCCTGTACAAGCACGGTACTAAGACCTAGATCCACCAGATCTAATTGTATGAGTAGCGGGTATATAATAACTGTAATATCCACCCTGCTATCATCTAAAGGGTCAAAGGGCTTACCATCATTATAGACATCGTATTCTAGAACCTTAGCTATTTGTTATTCCACTATTCTGGCCCTCCTTCTTTACAAAAAAAATTTGTAGCTTTTCAAGTAGTTAAGATATCTTACTAAACAGCAATGAGCAGAACAAGCATGCAATTTATCTTTATAAGGATTATACTACCCTAGCAGGGCAGTCCCATACACAAATGTGTGCAAGGCTGGGTTTTCACACTTCTAAATAATCAAGTAGATTAGTCATGTTCGATATTGACTTTTTCATATCCTTTAGGGTGCAGTTACATCTTTCAGCAACACACCATTTTGCTCAGGACTGCCCGGCATAGTGAACCAAGTCACTATTCTAACTGATTCCAAATATCTGGTAAATGGACCTTTTCATGTCCTGAAACACCATATTTGCCATGATACTCTCCTCCACCGTCGGATCTGACTATCTTGATGAATTTTCCTAATCGGTTCTTAACCTTTAGTCTTTAAGCAAGAACACATAAGCTGTTATGGGAATAATCATCAACAAAAGTCATAATACATTTAAAATTGCACAGTGCAACTGTATAAGGTATTTTTATGTCTGTATGTATCAAAATCAACAAGTCAGAAGCACAAGTTGACCTCTTTATCCTTATTTCAGTCAACTTACCCTTGCGACAATCAGCACATTTTTCCAGATCATTATAATCTAGAATTGAGAAATGTTTTCCTTAATTAATCTCTCAACCTTAGCTCTAGAAATGTGGCGTAAAATTTTATGTCACACTATATATGACTTATCATTCATTAGGGTTCTTCTTTTTTAACTTGTTTGGCAAGATACGAAGAAGCATATATCTAATTTGGGGTAAGATACATTCTATACAAACCATATGATAAGAAAGTTATATCATTATGTTTTGCATTAAATAACAACTGTATAACAGAAGCATTAATTACAAACTGTTAACCTTTTTTGCCCAAAATTGATACTAAGATTATATATAAAATGTGTCGTGTAAAACCAAAATGAATCTTGCAGCAAAGTTCGGTACGTATATCCCCTATATATATGACATTCGCTTCTTTATTGCTATCAAACATCAGTTCCTCTTTCCCCTTATTTGGTTCTATCCTGGATATGTGCCCTTGCATCATGAAAGCTCCATAATCAGATGCTTCACTTTACAGTCACCAAGTACTTATTGCGACTATCGCAAATTAAATTCATAAATTGATAAGCCAAGGAGTTACCTGATAGTCTCAATCTTTCCTTCTAGGCCTTATGCTTATGGCTTCTTTATATCCGTAGGGCCTTTACCAACACTAGATTAATCAGCATCAGCATGTAGAGAAGATTTTGACTTTCTACCTTTGAACTTAACAGGTTTGATCTTTTCCTTCCTTTTAGTTGCTTCGAGGGCTGTAGGAGAAGTAAGCTTAATTTTCTCCTCCTCAGTAATACAATAGGAAATCAAAGCATTAAAGTCCCATTCCTCATCCAGCGAATAATGTGTTATCACCAGATTACTAAACTTTAGAGGGAGTGTATTTAGAGTTTAGTGAACTATGAAGACATAAAAAAGAGGAATATTCAGCATATTCAGTCTACTATGAAGATGGATCATTCTTAATATATACTCCATTACTCCCCCTTCTTCCGTATACATCATGGAGAATAATTATTTTATCAAGACACTCATTTCAACATTATGTGAGACTATGTACCTCTGGGAGACATTACCCAGAAACTCCTTCGCTATGTCTATATCTGGAAGTTCACTAAGCAGATGGTCAGGTATGGATTTCTTAACGATTATGCATCACAATCTATTAGACCGATCTAGGCTGCATAAGCTGCTTCTCTCGAGCTCATGGATATAGATGGAGATGGCCTATTCATCCGTATGACCATGTCAATTTCAGCTATTTCCATACCATTCAATATATCATCTGTCCACTTCCTCATATTGAAACCGATCAGGGTTTCAATGGTGACGCTGATATTGTTAACCAGAAAGGTGACTATAAAATGACAATGTTTAGATTAGCACAAATGTAGGACAATAGTGATACTCAAAGCCATTAAATAGTATCTGTACTGAGAATCCAGTCACACATATTATGAAACAACAATGGGCTGAATACATAATATATGAAACTAAACCTCCAGACCTTCACATTAAAGCGATCAGAGTACAAAGCATAAAATCTCATGAAACTACCATGTTTAGGTGAATAGATCACTGAGCAACAACTTTCCTCCATCTATTACCTTTATGCACTTCTTAAAATCTTATGTAAAACCAATACCTTTGGACAGAGTAACCAAACATAAGACTAGAGACATCCTCTAACATGCAAGCAGAACAATTAAAAAATATTGACTCGAAAGGCCACTTTAGTGACTACATCCTTATCAGCACTCAAAAGGTCCACAAACATAGGGGATACATCTTTATGCCATCCTCACATTCTTTGTAGGAATATGATATATGGCAATGTAACATCAGTAAATTCAAAAACCTGAATGCATAGTCTCATTGACACACACTAGTGTTGAAGACATTCTCTAAAAACTTTAATTGAGACTTTTGTAATGGAAAAATCCCATTAAATTGATTATTGTGTGTCACCGAATACTGAACCAAGCACTCGAGACATGAGAATCTCATGTATCTCCCTTATGGCAAGTTCGTTACATAAAAATTTGTTCAAAAATAACTTTAGAATGTCTTAATTCCTTTAACGAGTGACTATTATGCGATCCCGAACACTAAGCATGAGACCTGAGACACAAAAAGTTGAAGTATCTCTCTCATGTGATGTCCTCAGCATGAAAATTCACTTGAAACCGACTTCAGAACGCCTTAATTCCTTTTTATGGAGTTAAACTTTAATTTATTACTAATGTAATAAATCTAGAAAATGGAAAAACTCCATTTATGAATTTCTCGAACCTAGAAACTGACCCAAAATACCCAGGAGCACCCTTACGAGAAATCTGTTTTGTTTTTTTTTAATTTGCTGATGTCACAGAGATGTCAGACATACGTTCGCGCAAGGGGCGCTTATTGGACATATGCTAGCGTCAGACGCAGGGGGAACGCGTCTGAAGCATGTCTTGCAAGGGTGGCTATGCACCAACAGACGCCAAACACACTTCTGGTCAGTTCCGTGCCATATATCTGGCCTATGAAACACATGAGCCAGACACGTCGACATTCGCTCGACGGTGAGGTGACCCCTCGCTAGAAAATGGCCATTTCTGGCGAGTTTCGAGTCTGATTTTCACGTTCTTAAGCTTGTTTTTACCCGTTTCTTAAGGCTAAGCACGTTTATACAAATTTCATGCATGAAAAGGTAAGAAAAAACCGAGAAATAGAAATTAACTCTCTAAGAACCTTACGAAGAAAAACCGAAAAATCTTCGTTTTTAACCATCCTATCACGTCATCGCTTTGATAGCGTTCGTAGGCTCGTTTTCACCCCTTTTCTCAAGACTAAGCACATTTATACCAATTTCATGCATGAAAAAGCAAGAAAAACTGAGAAATAGAGGTTAACTCTCTAAGAATCTTATCGAGAAAAACCGAAAAATCTTCATTTTTAACAACTCGATCACATCCCATTTTTGATACTACGTGTAACATATAACGAGACTTTAGTTATGTATCCCAGATCGAACGTAAAAGGGTAATAAAGAAAGAAATGTGAAAAATAACTGATTTTAGTTCCATAACTTTAAATGAGTTTTTTGAAGTCGATACGAACGCGAATCCACCACTGCCTTTACAAAAATTGCTCACTGGGATGCGGTAAAGCCTTTCTACAGTTTTCTTAATACGTAAGCTCTCTTAATTGATCAGATAATCCTTATGCTTACAAATGACATGAGTAACTGCAGGAGACCTTAACTTTTATATATAGCATCCATATCGGGCTTTCCTATCACAAGCCTGATATGGGTTCGGTCTACACTGATCGGGATCTATTTTCTACTGGACTTTGATCTACTGACTTAAATCATTTATTGATCTAGTTTATTATCTTTATCTGAATTAAATTACGTAATTTAACTAATAAATTATTGAAAAGCTAAAAATGTAATTAAATGTTGTCCAACTTTATAAAAAATGTGAAAAATACTATAGCATGAATTGCAAGGAATCAAATATGAACATTTCTTGTTAAAAACTTAAACTATATAGCACGAGAAACAGAAAATAACGATAAAAGATTTAGACGATATTCGATCGAACATTTCTTGTTATTATATATGCAAGCTAAGTACGCTTGCCTTGCGCTCCGACAAGGTGTAATTAATAGATAGAGAGAGATATGGAGATCATCAAAGGCATAGATATGGAGATGAAGGTTGAGATAATTTCAAAAGGTACTATTAAGCCTTCTTCTCCGACACCAAATCACCTGAAAATCCATAAATTCTCCATTTTTGATCATCACACGCCTAAACGTCATGTACAAGTTCTTCTTTTTTTCTCCACATCTGGTCAAAGCTCCAATGAAATAACTCGACACCTGAAGACGTCTTTGGAAAAAACATTAACTATCTTTTATCCTTTTGCTGGACGAGTTAGAAACAATTCCTACATAATTTGCAGTGACGATGGTGCAGCTTTCACGGAAGCCCATGCAGAGTGGGAGATGTCAAAGGTTATGAGGCAAGCCGAGATAAAACAGCTGCAACAACTTCTACTACGTGTGTCCTCAGATGAAGAGCTTCTAGTTATCCAAATCAACCATTTTCGAGGCGATGGCATGGCTATTGGTGTTTCTCTTAACCATAAACTTGGTGACGTATCATCTCTTGCGGCCTTCCTCAAGACATGGGCTACTATTACTCGTGGCAGGGAGGCAAGCTATCATATGGATGACTTCACTTTCGATTTCACGTCTCTATTTCCTCAATCGGAGGCACCCGACTTCACACCATGGATAATCTCAGGCAAAAACTTTGAAACAATTGTAACGAAACAAGATAAAACAGAAAGTAAGGTAACGAAGAGGTTGGTATTTGAGGCCTGCTCTTCGACAAAGAATTGGCAGTAGTGGTCGATATCCATCACGTTACGAGGCTTTAGGAGCATTAATTTGGGGCGCTTATATGGCTGCAGCTAACAAAAGAGATGATACTATTACCGATCATGTCTCATTATCTCTAGTCGATTTGCGAATGAGTTTGAACACATCTTCAGCCAAAAAATATATAGGGAATTTTATCATGTGGACAAGTGCATGCGCGGCACGTGAATCCTCCTCTAATGGAAAGAACTATAATGAGCTCGCGTCGAGGCTTGGTGAATCTGTCATGAAAATGAGGGACGGAGGAGAGGCATATATCTATCTTAACGAATTCAAACGTATAGCTGACGAAATTGGGCGATTGAGGAAGAATAATAAAAGCCACCGGATATTTATCATGAGCTGGCTAAGCTTCCCATCATATGAAAAGGGTTTTGATTTTGTTTGGGGAAAACCCGTATGGACTGCCTCTCCCATCACTCCTGATAATGGCGTTTTCTTCATAAATGCCGCCGATGGTAAGGGAATGGAGGCTTGGGTGGGTTTGCCCAAGACCGATATGGACAACTTTCTGATAAATCATGCCATAATAAAACAACACCTCAAGCATGCATTAATACATGATTTAAGTCACGTAAAACACATGTATAAATAATAAACAGAAGCGTAATAAATGATACCTCCCGCCATTGCTCAACGTCTCCAGTAAGGATAGGGACCGAACCTTGGGATGATTATATCCAACTCAAACACTCTGACCATCACAAAGACGAAATCATGATGGGTTGAGTAGGCGACATAAATATGTGGAGTGGTTGCGGGTAAGGTGACCATCCATGATGAGTTTGTCGTGGACCATCACGTGGACCATCGCAGGTAAGTTTATCGGGTCGTTATCGTTAAGATAAAACTCTTACATTCTCCCACTTGGTCCATGTATTCCATGTACGTACCCCAAAACCACCACATATAATAAAATATCAAATATATGAATCATGGCGATAAGTCCTCCGATAGTGAGTATTATCTTCCATGTATTACATATGCAAAATTTCTCATTCTTAGCTCGTCAACTTAATGAATAAACCATATGTTTATTCTCGGTCTAACTTAAATAACATTTCTCAAAATCAATCAAACTATGTGTGCATAAAATTTATGAGAAAATATCAAACTGAATAAGAGTTCCATTGAATCAACAATATACAATAAAATCACATTTTGGAACTAAGTCCCATATGCACTACATGATCCTTAAACTGCTTAAGTGGCATGCCTTTAGTTAAAAGATCCGCAATCATCCAATCAGTGCTAATGTGCTCGATGACAACTTTTCTTTCCTTTACACATTCTCTTATAGCTAAATACTTAATGTCGATATGCTTGCTTCGACTTCCACTCTTGTTATTTTTAGCCATAAAGACAGCAGCGGAGTTATCGCAATACAACTTTAACGGCTGAGAAATTGAATCAACAACTCTGAGCTCAGATATGAAACTCTTCAACCATACACCATGCGAGGTGGCCTCAAAATATGATACGAACTCAGCCTTTATAGTGGAAGTAGCAATCAGGGTCTACTTGGTACTTCTCCAAGATACAGCTCCACCAGCTAGCATGAAAATATAACCAGATGTTGATTTCTTTGAATCAATGCAGCCAGCAAAGTCTGAATCGGAGTATCCAACTACTTCCAAGTGCTCAGTTCGTCTGTACAAAAGCATATAGTCCTTTTTGCCCTGAAGATATCTCAGAACCTTCTTTGCAGCTTTCCAGTGATCAATACCTAGATTACTCTGATATCTTCCTAACATTCTAACAGTATATGCAATGTCAGGTCGAGTACAGACCTGAGCATACATAAGGCTTCCTACAGCTGAAGTATATGGAATGTTCTTTATGTGTTCCCGCTCAAAGTCATTTTTCGGACATTGATTCAAATTGAATCTATCACCCTTGACAATGGGTGCTACACTTGGTGTACAATCTTTCATCCGAAATCTCTCTAAAATTTTGTTGATATAGGTCTCTTGAGACAAACCCAATATGCCTCGAGATC
>JANZXR010079376.1:0-38345 GCA_027575705.1 Erythroxylum echinodendron
CCGAAGTTAAATGTGCTAGGGCAAGAGCAGTACCAGGATGGGTGACCTCCTGGGAAGTCCTGCGGAAAAACAAAACCATGAGAGCGCGAGGCCCGAGAGGCCGAGGCTCAAAGCGGACAATATATGCAAGCGGGTGGTCTGGGCTGTTACAAAAAATGCCCACAACAACATTATCCAGTCACATGAACACTTTTTGCTACATAAATTTATATGCCAGTTGGTCTTTGAAAAATTAGAGACCAACAAGTATTCAACTAAGGAATTGTTCATGCTGTGGTGCATAGACCGCACTATCCTAGTCTGCACATCCACGCATGTGATGAATGCTCTTGCTGTAATTTCATGAAAATGGAGCAACCATCTTGGAATGGGGTACCTGGTTTTACCCATTGTAAAGGATTTTGGTGTGGATCGGAGGGGGTTAATAGTGCGTCTGCCTGAGTTCCTTGACCACCATCATCTACATCGGGCAGAGATCATTCACTCCACCAACATGAGTCTACGGGAAATAAATGAAAAGACACATATGTGGACTAGGAGGGGCTAAGCAAGCTCAAGCTTGGCACCTACTAGGCAGGCACGGGAAGCATCAAATAGCGAGGACCCGGCAGAAGAGGAAGAAGAGGACTAACGTTGGACAACATTTTTGGATGCAATATTCAAAACCAACAGAACATTAAAGGAAGTGGTGCGTACATAAAGACACCAGAGTCAAGAAATATACCTACTCCATTGGCATTTCAATGCTCAGGGTATTCAATTACCACCTCCTACACTATACCACCTCTATCTCCTTAGGATCTAAATCTAACCCAAAATGTTTCTCCAGCTTTATTTTGTTTTGTGTACTTATTTTTCTATTATTTTTATTTTACTTTTATTTTTATCTTTCTTTTTATCGTTAATTTTATCTATTCCTTGTTATTTTCAATTTCTGTTTGCAAATTTTTTTTATGTACGTGTCATGTGTGTTTCTTCTCACATTGAGTACAATGTGTTGTTCAAGAGTGGGGAGGGATTTTGTGTTTTTATTTTTATGTGACTTTGTTTACCGTATGATAACATTAGGTTGCATAATTTGGAATTTGTAAATGTGTCAACGGCTTAGGTTTGAGTGAAATTTATTTAATTTGGGACAGAGTCTATTAGGTTATTAATAATCATTAGCTTGTGAAATTAGTGAATTAGCGGGCCTTTGAATAAATATACAACATAATTAGGACTTAGTGTAAATTTAGCTCCCTATATGTTGTCACATTCATTCATAATTTTAGGCCTTTTAGGTTAAGTAGCTCAACTAGTATTTTTCATGGAAACGAATAACTCAAAACAACAAGGTAAAAAAAGGGTTTAATTCAGTAAATCACTATTCTGCTGACCTTCGTGTTATGAATAGAGCTAGTAGCCAGTTAAGCACATGATAATAGTTAAGTAACCGGATCGACACGCATTACAAATGTGTGCCTTCATGTAAAAAGGCTATAATGATGTTCCATCCAAGTTGTTAATAAATGACCTAATCAAGTAACCGGATCGATATCCTTCACCAATGTTTGCCTCCAAATAAAAGACAAAGTCTCAAAAAAATGTTTGAAATAAAAACATACCGTTCCTTTAATAAGTTTGATTTTTTTCTTCATGAAAATAAACCTAGGAATGGTTACAGAGTCTGAGAGATATAGTGTGTGCACAATTAAAAAGGGTACATAAGTTAGCACATGGGTGTCAATTAAGTTGTATATTTATCCAAAGCCCCTAGACACCTATTTTGTTTGTTAGTGATTTGTTATAATTCGAATGATTGTGTCTATGATTAAATTTATTTCAACATTATTACATTGTGTGTCTTTGATGTTACATTTTTGTTGTTTTATTTTCTTGAGGACAAGCAAACATTTAAGTATGGGGATGTTGACAGTTGTGATTTGTATTGTGTTTTAGAGTTAGATTTGATAAGTATTTTAATGTCTTTTCAAGTGTTTAGTATGCATTTAGGGTTTAATTAGATTAGTTTTTGTTTTGAAGTGTTTTTATAGGTTAGTTTGAATCTTTGAGCTTAAATTATATATGTTTGAGGTACTTTGATGTGTTTGCTAGTGTTTCAGGGTAAGCAGGGAAGAACCGGAAGAGTTAAAGAGTTTTTAGGCTAAAAAGCATAGGCCATGATCGTGCGCACAGGCCACGATTGTGACAGAAGAGGAAGAACCACAAGCATCCAAGCCACGATCATGCATTCTAGGCCACGGTCGTGACAGAGAGCATCAATTCAGGGCACGATCGTGACTGAAAGGAAAAAACACAGGCCACGATCGTGGCAAGCAAGTACACGATTGTGTACTGCATCGGGTTGATAAAAAAACTCAAGTTTTGGACAAATTTTTAGACCGTTTAAACCCCGACTTTGACCTAAAGCCTCGAAGATATAAATAGAATATGATGTGATGGGAGTCAGAGGAGAAGAGAGTGAGCTAAGAGCTGCAAAAAGAGTGAGATTCTGTCAAAAATATGAGAGAAATTCTAGTTAGAGATCAATCGATCGAGGAAAGAGATGAAGGAAGAGAGGCACGGAGATACGCTTGACAAGACGTACTTTTCTAAACAGATGGTTTCTCGCAGTCGCGACTTTGAGATCCATTCCGACAGTATTTTCTAGTTTTTATTTCAATTTCACTAATGTATGAAATTTGAGATTGATTATAATTTGAGATTGATTTGATTGTGTTTTATTGGATTTATTGTGATTCAATTTGATTCTTCATAACTGGACAATAAACTGAGAGGGTAAGCTAGTGAAAATCATCGATTTAGGTTAACGAAAGTTGGGTAAATTGATAAGTAGAGAATTGAATCAAACTGGTAGAGTCGTGTAATGAGTGATCGAGCATAGATTCCCACTAGGTTAATGGACAGTTTTAGAACTATTTTAGGTTTTGAAAAATTACAAATTGAGAGATCGCAATTTCCATAATTTGAATTAGTGATTATTAATTAAGGTTAAGAATTATAACTCGAGAGGGAGTAATTCACCGTAGGATCAACTAGACCCATTAAATTACAATTTTCATAATTGGGTAGATTTTCTTTAATTTCCAATAAATTCCCCCTTTCTCTTAATTGGTCACTTCTAGGTTGAATTTTAGGTTATTTGTGTGAGTTTGCTTCTGTTTGTTATTTTGGTGATTTAAAATCTTATAATTGATTCTTGATTGATTTACTTCTTTGCAGTAGTTCTTAGGTTTCTGACTTAATTTCCATTAGACTTAGGACTAGTTCCCTTCCTCGTGCAATCGATACCTAAGGTACTACGCGAACGACCCGTGCTCTTATGGCAATTACCAAGGTTAAAAATATTGAAACTTAGAGCACATAACCTTGAGCGAACACTTCAAAAAAAGTAATACATAACTATTTCTACCACTTTATTCATGCCTCATCATATTTCAAACTTCCTTTTTCAAAATCAAACATCTTATAACTCATTATCATAAGTGATTCATTTATCGAACAATTCATGAATACATTAACTCACTACAATTTACACCCACGTTAAAGCACATATATAAAAACTCATGATCAATCATCAAATCTCAAATCATCTATCATATTAGTTTCGTCTACCACTACTCATGAAGATTAAAGCATTAACTTAGTTGATTTAGATTTAAAAATCTTCAAAATCTTCAAGATCTCACTTATCCTTAGCTCTCCATACAACCCACGTATATCATCATTCAAGGTGGCAGGGTTGGTTCTTTAGTGAGAATGAAAGAGAGAGCAAGATGAGAGTAGTAAGTGAAAGATGAGAGGGCTAAGTTCAACGTGAATAGAGATTGGTGAGTCAAAATCGTGAAAGACGGGAAGAAAGCTATGAAGAAGAAGAAGAAAACAAGATTCAAGACAATTTAATGGTCCTCCAAGTAATTAAAACAATCATGGGATAAACACATGGTTTTCCAAGTGACACTTGTCATTTGCCACATGCCCAATCCCTATAGGCTTAAACTAAATTCTCTTAGTTAACTAGTCCAATCAACTCTAATTTTTACTCTAATTGTCTCCAAATTTCAATGACATATGTCATTAAATCTAAATGTCATTTGTAAAATTTTTCATTGCCATTTGACTCTTATTTTAACTACCATAAACAAATTTTCCTACCATTCTACATTTTTCCTAGTCAAAAAATACTCATAATTTTAAAATTTTCCTAAATTTTGCCAAAAATTCTAAATTAATACTAATACACACCAATTTAATTTTCAATATGTATAAATGGTAACTCATGTCCAAAATCACATTTATAAATCAATTATATCCGAAAATGTTAGTGAATGCTTGTACAATAATTTTAATGTACAAAAATCAATATTTGCATATGTGTGTATGCTGTATTATGCATGAGCATAAGATGCAATTTCCTAATTTTCTTAATAATCTCTTATGTACAATATTCTAGGGCTCTGAACCTTAATATGGGGTAACTGGATGTTACAAATCTCCCCTCCTTAAGAAATTTTGTGCTCGAAATTCTTACCTGATTCATCTAACATATGGGGATATTGTTTCCTTATATGCTCCTCTGTTTTTCAAGTCGCTTCCTCACTCGAGTGATTCTTCCAAAGGACTTTTACTAATGGAATTACTCAGTTTCTCAGTTGTTTAGTTTGATATCCCACTATCTTGATCGGCTCTTCAACATAGCTTAAATTACTAGCTATTTCGATCTCTTGAATATGTAATACATGCATCAAATTAGATCAGTATTTTCTGAGCATACTCATATGGAATACATTTTATATCTGCAACGTCTCACTCGGTAAGGCTAATCTGTAAGCCAGTGGTCCTATCCTCTCAATAATCTAATAAGGACCAATATACCTAGGGCTCAACTTATTCTTCTTACTAAATCTCAACACTCTTTGCCAAGGCGAGGCTCTAAAAAATACTTTGTCTCCTACACTGTATTCCATATCCCTTCGATGCTGATCCATATAGCTTTTCTTTCTATCTTGAGTTGCTTTAACTTGGTTTAAGATTAGTTTCATCTTATCTATCATATCTTGTATTACTATTGTGATAGTGGTTGTTATATGCAAACTCAATCAAGTCTGTATACTGATCCTATGTTCTTTGAAACTCTAATATAGATGCTCTACGCTTATACTCAACAGTCTTAATTGTCATCTCACTCTGTCCATCTGTTTGAGGATGAAACACAGTACTGAATTTCAACTTCATACCTATAACAGGCTGCAAACTCTTCCAGAACCTCGAAGTAAATATGGGATCCCTGTTTGATACACTGGACACTAGAACCCCCTACAGTCTAACTACCTCCTCTACATACCTTCGAGCCAATTGGTCTAGTAAACTATTCTCTCACCGGTAAGAAATTGGTAGACTTAGTTAATCGGTCCACCACGACCTATATTGCATTGTGTTTTCTCATAGTCTTTGGCATTCCTATTATAAAACTATGGTAATTCGTTCCGATTTTCACTCTAGAATAGGTAATGAATGAAGCTTCCCAACTGGAGCCTAATGTTCAGCCTTAATCTGCTAGCGTGTGAAGCACTTAGCTACATAGTCAGCTATTTACTTATTCATACTTGGCCACCGAAAATGTTGTTTCAGCGTATTATACATTTTTGTGGTACCAGGATGCTTAGCGTAAGCCACTACATATGCCTCCTTTAGATTTCTCTCCTCAGATTATCAATGTCAGGCACACACAACCTCTGTTTTAACCACAATGTTTCATCCCTCAGCTCAAACTCAGAATCTAGATTCATTTTCAACTTCTTTATAAGCTTTACCATTTTGGGATATTTACTTTGTATTTTTCTAATTTTGTACATCGACCTCAATCCGAGTGTACCAATCAATGCTTCATTTCACTTCGGATTTAACTCCACATTCAAAGATCTCAATTGAATCAAGCTTGGTAACCTCGATAACTGAATCTGAGCTACACTGCTATTCGATTTACTACTAAAGGCGTCGACCACTGCATTAGTTTTTCCCAGATGATACTCAATCATACAGTCATAATCCTTTAATAGCTCTATCCATCTCCTCTATCTCATGTTCGACTCTTGCTGACTTAGTAGATACCTCAAGCTCTTAAAATTAGTGTATATCTAGAATGTCTTTCCATATAAATAATGTTTCTATATCTTTAGAGCAAAAACCACTTCTATAAGCTCCAAATCATGTACCGGATAGTTTATCTCATGAGATATTAATTGTCTCGATGTATAGGCTATCACCTTTCCACACTGCATCAACACACATCCCAATCCTTGATGCGAAGCATCACTGTATACTATATAACCACCAGTTCCGAATGGAATAGTCAACATCAATTTTGGAGTCAATTGATATTTCAGTTCCTCAAAGTTTTTCTGACAATTGTCATTCCATCTGAAAACCACATTCTTCCTCAAAAGTTTATTGAGAGGGGTTGAGATTAATGAGAACCCCTCGACAAACCTTTAGTAATATTCAACTAATCCTAATAAATTCTGAATTTCTGATATATTATTCAGAGCCTCCTATTTCATTACTGCCTCTATCTTCTTTGGATCCACTTGAATACCTTGTCCATTTACTATGTGACCCAGAAACACTAAATTGACTTAGCCAAAACTCACATTTATTGAATTTGTAGTATAACTGTTTCTCTCTCATAATTTGTAAGATTACTTTTAAGTGCTCAGTATGCTCTTCTCAGCTCTTTGAGTACACTAAGATGTCATCAATAAACATAATTACAAATTGATCTAGGTAGGACTGAAACACCTTATTCATCAATGCCATAAATGCAACTGGGGTATTAGTCAACCCAAATGTCATTACTAAGAACTCAAAGTGTCTATACCTACTTCTGAACGCACTCTTCAGTACATTAACCTCTGCTATCTTCAACTGATAGTACCTGGACCTCGAGTCTAACTTAGTTAACATTTGAGCTCCCTGTAACTGTTCAAGCAAATCATCAGTTCTAGGAAACATGTACTTGTTCTTCACTGTTACTCGATTTAGTTTCCTATAATTGATGCATAGTCTCAACGTTCCATCCTTCTTCTTCATAAATAAGACTTGAGCTCCCTAGGGTGAAACATTGGGTCTAATGAAACCCTTTTCCATCAGCTCCTACAACTGAGTTTTTAACTCCTTTAGTTCCACTGGTGCCATCCTATATAGAGGAATGACTATAGGAGCAACACCTCGAACAAAATTGATCGTGAAACAGGAATGTCCTGCACATTCTACTCAGTTTAACTAATGATTACATGGAACAAATAAGCCTCTAATCCCCCTCACATTAACCTCAAGGCGCTCATAAATGAGATCAGCCTGGCTAGCATTACTTGAATAAGACCTCTGAACACTGGTCTCGGCTAATTATGAAATTCTAATATACCTCCTTTGTATAGAAATTCATGATGTCCCTATGAGCAGTGAGCCAATCTATGCCTAGGATAACATCTATTTCCTTTAACTGTAACACAATCCAGCCTGCCTCTAATTCTGCCTATCAATTCGAATCAAGCTCCTCTTGTAGACTTCTCCTACTATTGTAGTACTACCTATTGGTGTACTCACCCCTAATCTATGTTTCAATAGTTCTCTACCATAATGCAACCTAGATGTTAGATGTGGTGAGATAAAAAAGTGAATAAATCTAGGATTTAGCAATGCAAAAGCTTCAAAAGTAAATATAAGCAACACACCTACAACGACATCTGTAGAATTCTGATCCTCCTATCTGGTCATTGCATTTGTTCTGGCCTAAGACTGCGGATGGTTGCTTTGCACCTCAGTCTTGACAGTAGGACTCCCAAAACTCTTTCTACCTCTGCCTCAGATTCTCTGTCCAGACCCACTATCTTGACTCTGCTGGACTATAAATCCTATTACTCCTCCTCCTCTCTTTCCATACTGTGCTCTGTACATAATAGAACAGTCTCTAATATGACAATCAAATGAGTTGCATCAAAAGCAAGCTCTAGATAGTTTCTAGCATTCACCACTGTGTTTCTTCTTACAATGCTCACAATTTGGCTTCTTCTCACAATGCTGACAATTTGGCAACTGACCCAACACTGCAACTCTTCCACTGCCAAACTATATGAAGTTACCCCTTAGTCTGAACCCTAATTGTCACGATCTAGTCAGTGGTCTAAAAACTTGATTTTGGCACTTACTAAACCTTTTGCGAGAACCACACTGAGACTCACTGTGCCTCTTCAATTTAGACTCTGCTCCAAATTCTGACAGACTATCTTTTAACAACTGATCAATTAAGATCGAGGCAGCTCTTAGTTATGTAAAACTACCTTGATTAGGGATGGATAACCTCGTCCAAATCTCAATGTTCATCCCATCTTCGAATCTCCTACACTTCGCAATAAGGAAATTGCATAGTCAAACTTCTTTTCCGGCTCACAATCCATCTGATCAAAGACTCTCTCTGTTCTCTCTAGCCATCCCTTAGCCTCTGCAATGTCTATACTTTTGTAGAAGTCTACAGCCCCCTGTTTTCACAATTTGTTATACCTCCTTCCCCTTCTCTCGAGAATTCTCAAAGGCATTCTCTTAAGTCGAGACAGAAAGGATTTCCTACTAGCTCCTACTGACTCCAAGTTGTTTATATCAGATGACCTTCCAAGTTGATCACTTATGTAAGATGACCGATAATAGACAATAACTTCAATTACAATCTGTATTTCTCATGATATTTCAAGCCTAAAATTCCTATATATCCTTATGGATGCCAACCATACTCTAATACCACTCAACTGTGGCACCCCACTCCCATCGGACATTTGTGCCAGCACGTCCATCAAACATTCGAGCACATGCCCGACAGAAACGGCACACCAACTATATCACTTTCACTTAACTCATAGCATAATAAATTAAAATCATAAGAATCACAATGATCAAAACCCAAATTCCTAACTTCATTTCATTAATAGTTTGTACACTGTAGTGTTACAACATCATCTATATATGTACAAGATCATCAACCTATTAGAGTCTATAGCTCTGTTTACAAAATATGCTACATATATGAGGAATTATACAAAAAGTTTATCTAAATTCTTCAGTCCCAACTGAACAACCTTTGAGCCATATCTTCTTTTCAAAAGCAGTACTAGTTCTATTCTAAATTAACTTAGTAGCTATGTCATCTCTCTTGAAGCTGAAAAGCCAATGTTGTACTTTTGGTGAGTTTTATGAACTCAGTGAGTTAACCATCCTCGATAGTTCGCCCATATCACATAACACATTAATTCATATAGTCACAAAATTCACATTATTTCATTTATCAACATATAGCATCCTAAACCATTTTGCACCTAATTTTTGCATTTCTCATTCAACACAATTCAATAATACATTGCAGTCATTCAAATCATACATATCATGTATATATACAATATTCATGAGACTCACATTCATTTATTTATTTGTTATGATCGAGTGTCTTTTTCACTGTTCCGTATCTGTTGTGGATACCAAGCTCATTAATACTGTCCTTTATTGGGGATACATGACTCATTTTACATATTGAGCCTTAGACTCTTACCACGTTATGAGCTTTAAGCTCCTTTTCACTGGAGACTCCAGTCACGACTGCCTTTATCTTTCATAAATTTATATAATAGTATGCACCATATATATTTAATCAATCATTGTGTTCAATCAATCACACTCACATTCACTTTCAGAATATCATTCTCATTTGTCATCGGACCTTAGTTCTACATTCAACATTTAAGTTGAGAATCACCTATTTCGTCAAATTCATATACAATGACCACTTCCAAATATGGTATTCGTATATTTAAGGTCCAGAATTAGTACATACTCATCACATAACAATTTAGTACTAAGTTTAAATAAACAATTAATCGAAGTGAGACCATCTTAGGTTACTCACAGTTTGCTCCCGTTAGCTTACTGCCTTAAAGTCCCGGTAACGTCTAGAAGTGGTCGCTCAATTTGCTCCTTTATAACATGCAACCACATATATTTAACATTACTAATTTGCACATTCACATGAATGCTCAATTATCTACAGGTATACATATGTTATGTTTAATGTGTGTTTAATGACAAATTCTCGAGTATATTTCCTTAATTTGACATCTCAAGATCATTCACATTTCATAACTCATATAAGTCTAAATTAAACTTAAGTTAGCACCTCAATTATTTGATATTATTCTAAATTCCTCATCAATCATTTACTAAGGTTATTATAGCATCTCTAAGATCCCAAAAATACTCAATTTATCATTCATATTTATTAGTAAACAACATTCATCTTCTTGAATCACTTTAGCCATCAAAGGGCTCCTTTCATTCTTATAACATCACCAATTTTCCAGACTTAAACACCTAATGTATAACAATTTATTATTAAGTTCTATCCTCAATCATCATCTTAAACATAACACTCATTTTATCATTTAGTCAAATATCGTCCTAGGCTCAATTTAAGTTTCATTCAAGCCTAAAAGCATCACATGAAAGTACCTAATCATTTATTGTTGCAAACCATAATTAAAAGATGCATTTTTGATGTTTAACCAATTCCTTGATCATGGGCAATTTCCCACGATCGTGGAAATTATTGGCAGAAAGTTTTTGGCCCGTTAAACATTCCTACAATCATGAGAATCCGCACGTTTATTGTATTTATTGGTAGAAAAATTTATGGCTTTGTTAAGCATTCCCACAAATATGGGATGCTTCTAACAGAAGAATCCTATCAACTGTTCCAATTTTTCAAAATTCTTCTTGCTCATCAAACCTACTTCTATCATCGTTTGTATGTAGTCATCATTTCTAGCTTAATACACCTTCATTTCCTCTTCATTCTTAATTCCATTTTAGCTCAATATCACTCTCACAAATCAAAAACTATGTTTGATAATAAACACCAAAAACAGAACATAATCCTATACACTTTCAACTCCAAATTTCTGTAGATATTCAACTCCAATTCTTATCTTAATTTTACTTCTAAATATCATCTAAATTCATCTCAATTCAATACATCATAATACTCATTCTTATTAGCTCTAAACTCATGAATTAACATTCATGTTCACACAAAGTAATAAATAACTCTTTTTACCACTTCATTCACACCTCATCATATTTCAAACTTCCTTTTTCGAAATTAAACATCTCATAACTCATTATCATAATTGATTCATGTATCAAATAATTCATGAATACATTAACTCATTACAATTTAGAGCATAATCTTTTTATTATTACACTACACCGATGTTAAAGTACATATATACAAACTTATGATCAATCATTAAATCTTAAATAATCCATCATATTAGTTTCATCTACTACTATTCATGCAGATTAAAGCATTAACTTACTTGATTTAGCTTCAAAAATATTCAAACTCTTCAAGGTCTCACTTGACCCTAGCTCTCCATATAACCCACGTACTTCATCATTCAAAGTGGTAGGGTTGGGTCTTTAGTGAGAATGAAAGAGAAAGCAAGATAAAAGTAGCAAGTGAAAGATAAGAGGGCTAGGTTCAATGTGAATGGAGCTTGGTGCATCAAAATCATGAAAGAGGGGAAGAAAGCCACCAAGAAGAAGAAGTAAATAAGATACAAGACAATTTAATGGTCTTACAAGTAATTAAAAAATCGTGGGATAAAGACATGGTTTGAAATTGTCACTTGCTAGATGTCCAATACCTATAGGTTTAAACTAAATTCTCTCATTTATCTATTCCAATCAACCCCAATTGTCTCCAAATTTCAATGACATATGTCATTAAATAGAAATGTCATTTATAAAAATTTCTATTTCAATTTGTCTCTTATTTCAACTAACATAAACAAATTGTCCTACCACTCAGATTTTTTCCTAGTTAAAAAATACTCATAATTTTAAAATTTTCCTAAATTTTTTAAAAAATTATAGATCAATACTAATACACACCAATTTAATTTTCAATATGTATAATCCACAATTCATGTCCAAAATCACATTTATAAATCAATTATACCCAAAAATGTCAATGAATGTATGTATAATCATTTTAATGTATTAAAAATCAATATTCACATATGTGTGTATGCTATATTATGAATGAGGATGAAATGTAATTTCCTAATTTTCCTGTTCTAAGTTTCTAACCCTTAACATAGGGTAATGGGATGTTACATGAAAAGTCCTCTCACTCTGTTCGTTTTCTTGAGGATGAAGTGCTATACTAAAATTTAACTTTGTACCAATGTTGTTTGCAGATTACCCTAAAATCTAAAAGTAAATATGGGATCTTGATTTGATATAATAGACACTGGGACCCTATGTAATCTCACTATCTCATTTACGTATCTCCGAGCTAACTGATCTACTGTGTTATTCTCTCTAATAGGTAAGAAATGAGCTAGTTTTGTTAATCTGTCAGTAATGACCCATATAGCATCATACTGCCTCAGAGTTCTCAACAAACCCACAATAAAATCCATTGTAACCCTCTCCCATTTTTACTCTGGAATAGGTAATGTATGGAGTTTCTCAACTGGTGCCTAATGCTCTGCCTTAACTTGTTAGCATGTCAAACACCTGGCAACATGCTTAGTTGCTTGCTTCTTCATCCTTGACCACCAAAAATGTTATTTCAAAGTATTGTACATCTTGGTAGCTCCAGGATGCATAGCATAGGCTACTATGTGCTTCCTCTAAAATTTCTTTTCTCAGATCATCAAGATCTGGTACACATAATCTCTGATTGAAGCACAATGTACTATTTGTCAACTCAAACTCAAAACTCAGATTCTGTGTTAACTTCTCTATATTTTTTGCTTTGAGCTTTTCTGATCCTGTCATGTAATACTGTCTAAGTTTAAACATAGCCAATAATGCTTCATTATGCCCTAAACTTAGCTCAACATTCAGTGCTCTCAGTTGAACTAGATTTGGTAACCTTGATGCTTGAATTTGTGCTACACTGCTATTGGTTTTCCCGCTTAATGCATCAGTTACAACATTAGCCTTACCTGGATGGTACTCTATCATGCAATCATAATCTTTAAGCAACTTAATCCACTTCCTTTGTCTCGTATTAAGTTCCTTTTGACTCAATAAATATCTCAAACTTTAATGATCTATAAAAAATCTGAAAGATTTCACTATAGAAATAATGTCTCCAAATTTTCAGAGCAAATACTATTTAGTAAGCTCTAGATCATTAACTGGATAATTGAACTCTTGAGGCGTTAACTATCTCGAAGCATGCGCAATCACTCTACCATACTGCATTAAAACATAATCTAACCCTTCGTATGAAGCATCACTATAAACAGTATACCCTCTACATCCAGATGGAATAGTCAACACCAGTGTTGTATTTAATCAATGTTTTAACTCCTTAAAGCTCTTTTGGCATTCATCAGTGCATCAAAAAGATATGTTCTTCCTTAAACGCTTTTTCAAAGGGGCTGAGATCATTGAAAACCCCTCAATAAACCTCCTATAAGAACCTACTAGTCCAAGAAAACTTTGAATCTCTAACACAATTCTAGGTGCTTCCCATTTAATCACTACCTTAACTTTCTTTGGGTCTACCTGTATACCTTATATAGATACTATATGACCCAAAAATAGCACCTGATTAAGCTAGAATTTACACTTATTGAACTTAGCATACAATTGCTTCTCTCTCATTATTTGTAAAATTAACCTCAAATGCTCAGAATATTCCTCTCTACTCCTCGAATACACCAAGATATCATTTATAAATACAACAACCAAATGATCTAAGTAAGGATGGAATACTTTATTTATCAATGCCATAAAGGAAACTGAAGCATTTATCAATCTAAAAGGCACCACTAAAAACTCAAAGTGTCCATATCTAGTTTGTCATATCCCATGTTAGGTGTTATAAAATTTAGGAATTTCTAATACATCATATGCTTTGCTTAATTGAGTATTCGCTGATATATGCATATGAATTTTTCCGTATATAAATAATTGTACATACATTCATGACATTTTCTGGGTATAATTGATTTATAAATGTGATTAAAATGTTAACTATGAGTTTTTTGGGTTAAAAATTTATTTGGAGATGATTAGCTTTATTTCAAATTTTTGATGAATTTAGGTTATTTTGGATTTTGGACTAGGAAAATTTTCTGGTGACAAGTTAAGTGGTACATAAAAATTAGTATCATATGCATACGAATTATTGACATTTGGCATCATTCATTATGTGACAAATGGCCTGACATATTGGAGACATGTGGCAACTTGCATGAAAGGCAAATAGGAGTCATGCATGGAGCCAAGTGTTAATATAATATCAACATACATGTATTGGAAGGCAAATTACTGTAGCTCATTGTTTGTCTTTCAGATTGCTTGATCTTCACCAAACATCATTGAACCCTCATCACCAAAATACTGGTGTTATCGTTTGCATGCAAACTTTTCGACCCAGCTAGTGTTTGTGTCTGCCTTCTTATTGTTTTCCTCCCCCATCCACCAAAACCATGCTCCTCACTCTCACTGCTAGAATTTTCTGAAACAAGTAAGTTGTGTTTTAATTTGTTATGGACATTGTAAATGCTTTGATGATGCATTAGTGTTGGAAATAAACACATGCATGAGTTATGTAAGTTATGTAGTTAGATAGAAATATGAGTTGATATATTGTACAATAATTATGCATGAAAAACCATAGGTAAGTTTTAATTTTGGTGTTTTGGTTAAATCTTGCATTTTGAGTTGTTTTAGAGTAAGGTGAGATAGCATGGGAGTGGAAATGTAGAAAATATAAGTTAGAAATGGAGTTGAATGGATATATTAGTAGGAAGAAGAGTGAAGAAGTTTGCTGCTTCAGTGATGAAGGAAGAAACCTGCGTTTTTAGAGAAAGAAAGTTGAAAATGTTTTCACGTGCATGCATCAGTTTTTAGTGTTTGATATAAACTTGATTTTGAGTTGTATTGAGAATGAGCTGATATAGAAGTGAATAAGAGGGATAAATGTAAGGGCACAAGTTTGTGAAAAGGAATTTAGTAGAAGAGAGGAAGAAGATGGAGCAGAGTTTCGGCAAAAACATGCAAAATTAAGTGCAAAAATCATGATTCTATAGTAGAAGGTGGTAGTGCAAAAATCAAACCTTCTAATACTGAGCTGTTCTGATTCTTTTTTCTATATCTTTTCCATACGAACTCCAAATAACTTGAAACTTAAACCAATAGACTCCTAAGACATTTCTCTTTCTTTCCATAAAAATTTAGAGCCATCTTAATTGATTAGAAAAAGATTGATTGACTCAAATTGAGGGTATTTACTAGAATGTTATGAACTGGAGATTTTCAAGAACATGCTTCGGTATTTTAATTATAGCTTGATCGGTATATTTCTAAATGGATTGATTCTTAATTCATATTAAACTAGAAACATATTTATAAAACTTTCTTGAAGAATTCGAATTTTAATTCTATTTTTAAGATTTTCAAAATTAGCATAAAATTGTGTCTTGTCTTAGGCTATAACACTACTACAAGGGATAGAAATCATATCCTGTGGTTATTAAATAAACTATGTTAATGTAGAATGAATTAGACTTAGGTGTCTTCACCAAAGTTTTATCTTATTCTCTTAGATTTAAATTGTTATAAATTTTGTAATTTTTGGATATTTGAATTGAGGGTTCTGAGGTGTACAACTTGGAGGCATGATCATGCATTAGCCAAAATTTCAATGTACACAGTCTGTGGTATTGTTAGAATAACTAATTGAATACTAAACTAAATTGGATGAACTTAGTATCATTGGAAACCTAATACAAATAGGAAAAACATTCTAGAAGGAAGTATTACCTAATTACCTCACCTGCCTAATGATATTAATTGAGCAAAGTGGACCCAAAGGAGGATTGTAAAATAAATCTGGATTGAGGGATTGAGTATGATTTCACATGATCTATCATGTGATAAGATTTAGGATAAGAAACTTGGATTTTTGACATCAAAATGCATCATAAATATTCAGTATACGTGATTGTGCATAATTGAATTAATAATTGCGCACAATAATGATATGTGTTTGTATTAAATGTTTTAGAGGAACCCATCGAGCGACCGATTCCAGATATTGTCGGGACATTGAGGCAATAAGCAATGAAGGAGATTTAGTAAGTAATTTAGATGGTAAATTTTGTGAATAACCAAAGATGGTCTCACCTTGATTTGTTTTGTTTTTTTATAAAATTGAATTCGATACTGATGAACGAGTACTGAATTGTGTATTGATTTTGGACATGAAGATTCGAGATATTGATTGATGAATGTGATATTGAAGTGCTACTTGCTGTGCAAGAAATGTCTAAAATGATTTTGTTTTGTTTTAAAACTACTGAGTCTTAGCTGTGGGTAAATAGGCATGCCTAGAAGGGTCTACTGCTGCTTCTGTGACACTTCGGTGTCTTCTATTATTGACACTTCGGTGTCTTCTAATATTGACATATACGTATTGAGACTTCGATCTCTTATAAGACACTTCAGTGTGAAGACTTCGATCTCTTCTGTATAAGTCCCATTACCCACTTCTGTAAATGAATTTAGGAGTCTGATGATTTTATACTCTGATATCAGTTTGATTTTGGCATAAGCTAAACTGTATTCTATTTCTGAAGGGTTTATACCCTGTTGTGTTGAAAAATTCCATTATTTATAAAAGCTCTATTTTATTCTAAATTTCTGTATCTGTTGTTGGCTTATAGTTTAGTTATTACTCACTAAGCTATATGCTTAGCACGGTGGATTTGCCTCGTGTAGGTTCTGAAAAAGGGATGTAGGAACTAGGGCAAGACAACTGCTATGGCCAAAGGAGTCTGATTTTGTTTTGTTCATATGTATTTTGAGATTATTTTTGGACTTGTATATGATGTCTATAACTCATGAATTTTTATTTTGATGGGATGTAATAACCTTAATTTAGGATGCTTTTCGAAATTTTGATATGTAATGTATGTTTGTTGATATTCTAGTAGTGCATGTATAAAATGTTTTGTATGTTTTGAAATGCTTCGTGTTCAGTGTGTTCAGTGCGTATGTGACACTCACAATATCCTCCCAAGGGGTATTTAGGAGTTATATGGTTTGAATGCACTCTTTGGTACATCAGCTTCTGCTATTTTCAACTGACAATACCCTGACCTCAAATCTAGTTTAGTAAATGCCTGAGCTCCCTGTAATTGAACAAGCAAATCATCTATTCTTGGTAAGGAATACTTATTCTTCACTGTCACTTGATTTAATTGCCTATAATCAATGAACAATCCCAAAGTCCCATCCTTCTTCTTCACAAAAAAAATGGAGCTCTATAAGGTGACACATTGGGTATGATAAAACCCTTATCTAACAACTCCTACAACTGAATTTTAAGTTCTTTAAGTTCCATAAGTGCCATCCTATAAGGAGGAACAGATATAGGAGCAGTACGTGGGACAAGGTTAATGGTGAACTTTATTTCCTTATTTGGTGGTAATCTCGATAATTTAGTGGCAAAAATGTTTAGAGAATCTCTATCAACAGGACTATCTTGTAATATATGCTCAAATAGAAGGGGCTTATCCCAATATTAATATTTAACATAAGAGAAGACCTTATTCTTTTGTTGGTAGCTCAAGTCACGTGGTAGGATTCCACATATAAGGAAATTCATGAAATTAGCATACCATGGCACTTACACCTTTGAGATGGAAAACTATTAATCATCTAGAAAGGATTCATCTATTGATAGCTGATCTTCTCCTTTCTTTTTCCCTCTTGCCTTAATTTGGAAAGATAGCTAACACTAAACTTTTGGTTCCCTTCTTATCTTGAATCTACAGGTAAAATACTTAAAGTTGAAGGATCCTTCTAATTAGTCTTGGCTTGGCTTCCCTCTTGCTTAAGAGGTACTTGATGGTGTAATGATCAGTGTACATAATAATCTTTAACCATACCAAGTATGACATGAATTTATCAATGGCAAATAGCATCGCTATATTTTCTTTTTGCTAGTAGCATAATTAACTTAGGCTTTATCCAATGTACGACTAGTATAATAGCTAACATTCATTTTTTTAATCCTTCTTTTACCTTAAAACTGCTCTTATTATTCAATCACTTGGATTGCATATAAACTTAAATAGGATGTTTCAATTGAGGGGTTGCATGATTAGAGAATTTATAAGTGCTTCTTTTACCCTGTAAAAAGAATTAAGGCATTAATAGTGAAAACTAAACTTATATCTTTAAGAAACTAGTTAGTTAAACGTTTACAAATTTTTAAATAATTTTTATAAAACATTGATAAAAATTAATTTATCCTAGAGAACTCTTCACACCTTTAACAGTGGTGGGTGGTAGTACCTTCTCTATTTTTTTAACCTTTGACTTCTTGACATTAATTCTTTACTTAGACACCAAGTTTCCTAGAGCAATTCCTTGTTTTACCATGAAGTGATACTTTTCCCAATTTAACATTTGATTGACTTCCTCACATCAGTGTAACACTTTATTAAAATTAGTTAATAATAATAAAAGTGGTGCCATATCTGGAGAAATCATTCGTCAGCACTTCCATAATATTCTCATTGAAATAAAAAGGATTACTATCATAAAATGCTGAAAGTAGCTAGAGCATTATAAAGACCAAAAAGCATTCTCCTATATGAAAAAGTGCCATAAAGGTATATGAACGTGATCTTTTCTTGGTGACTTGGATGGATAGGGATTTTTAAGAAATCAGAATAACCATCCATATAATAAATATAGGAATCCTTTGCTAGCTTCTCAAGTATGTAGTTAATAAAGGGAAGGGAAAAATGTTCTTTTTGGGTTGCCTTATCGAACTTCCTATAATTTATGCATATCCTCTAACCTGTGACTATTCTAGTAGATACTAATTCATACTTCACAATTTTTATAATAATTATAACTCCTTTTCTAGGAACCAAATAGAATAAGGCAACTTATTCACTATCAAAGGTAAGGTATATTATTTAAGCATCTAGTAGTTAGAGCACATCCATTTTAAATTTTTTTTATTAAAATATAACCTCCTTAGTGCTAAATAGAGTGTTTGTAATTATCATCTACAAGATAAGGGTTGATTTAGACATATTTTTAGGCTCATATTTAGTGCATTTTTTATTTGAGTATTTTTTATTGTTTTAGTATTAAGTTACTCATATTTCATGTTTCAGTTCTAACTCATTCATTTGGAGAAAAAGAAAAGAACAAATTTTTAGAACATTAGGGTGTTATTGACTAAGTTATAAAATGCATGGGTAAGTATTGACCATGTTGGAAGAGTTTGGAGGTGTGCTGATTGATTATTGCATAACACTCGCATTTTAAAAAGGAACACACTCGTGTTAAGTTATGAGTATATCATGTTGATGTTACATGATCATGTTCATCCACATGATGGATTAAAAACTATTTTATGTTTGTTTCAAGCATACAACCATTAGCAAGCACGTATATCTTCCAGAATACAAAATTTGAATTTTAAAAGCTAAGATTGAGTGGACAAAGGGAGGAGAGGGCTTGGATAACACAAGAAGAAACCTACAAAGACTAAAAGCTTAAATAAAAACCAAGGAAACCCTTTTGGAGTGGATTTTCATTAATCTATATTAAAGATTATTGAGATTATATGGCTTTTATCATGTTACCATTAATTTTTAATTTTAAGATCCTTGTAGCGATTTTATGTTATTTTAATTCATTCTTTAGTTTAGTTAGGATTCAATTATATGTTTTTAATTATTCTTTTATTTCAACTCATTCTTTAGTTTAGTTAGGATTCAATTATATGTTTTTAGTTATTCTTGAATTAATATTGCTAGTATATTGATTAATGTGTGACTTAATGCAAATGAGATAGAGAAATCCTTTGTATGAATAGATATACCTTAATTGAAAGCAGTTGCATGCAAACCTAAAGATAGTTCAATATAAATTTTCTAGATTAGGATTAAACCTAATAGGTGAATTTGATAAATTGACTAATGCAATTTTAGGAATTTTAATTAGAAAGAGATTTCAATTAATTAACCTAGAATTAGGTGTTAATAGTCTTCAGAAAGATATTAGCATAATTGAGGAATTTCTGTGGTCTAGTGGACTTTAGATTAAATTGATTAGTGAATTAATGATCATATGACAAGTCCCAAGGGATTCAATTTTTAGGTACCTTGTTTTATTGATTGATTTTCACTCTTTTGCTATTATAGTTTATTAATCGTGATGAGTGTTTTTAGTTTGTTTCCTTTTATTTTAAATCTGATTAATCAACATCACTTTAATTATTGGTTAGATAATAGGATAAGAGTTATTACTAGTAATTATAGTCTCTATAGGACGACACTTAGTACTATGAGTCCTATACTATAGAATGATAGGTGTACTTAACTTGGAGAATTTATAAAGAAAAGGAGTTGACTTATTTTGGTGGTGTTCTTGAGGATTATGATATTAAGAAAGCTTAATTTCTATTAATTTAGCCATTATTTTTATTACATATTTTCTGTTTATGTTTAATTGATTTATTTATTTATCTTTAGATCTCTCTTTCTTAATTTTATGTTCATAACTTATTTTTAGGAATTTAGTACTTATTATTATAGCCATAAAACATAAAGGAAAGACGTAGAGGATAATATAAGCAGGGGGTTATGACATGCCAATACTTATGGAAGCATTGGAAGCTTGGAATGAGAGGTATGGTGACATGTATTTGGAAGTACAATCGATATCTATGACGTGATATGATATTTATAAAGGTAAACACCCTAATCATAGACATCAAGCACCATACTTTATATGGGGGCACCTAATTTACCTACAGAACTGGCCATAAGATACCCAATATGAGAATACTTATAATCCACAGTGGAACAAATATTACAAGTTTACATGGAATGATCACTCTTCATTTGGATTTCAACAACTACATTAATAAGAGGAGTATAAAAAACTTGAGGATGTACTTATGTGATTGTTACTTCAATTCCGACTACCCTCTATAAAACTAAAGAGTCAAATGCTTTATTTGAATACACTGAGTCTGATTTGAGGGAACATATGAATGCAATAACATTTTATAATGGAGATAAGCTAGATGTTGAAGAAAAGGAGGAAGTTATTGTTCAAGAAGAGAAAGAAAAAGAGATGAAAGAAGATGAAGAGGATTAAAATAAGAAGGCTATCAAGGAATCATTAAAAATTGTCTTAAGTATGTAGGTCCCCTACCTCCCACGGAACAAACAGTCAGACTTGGTCAAAGAAATTATCAAAGTTAATCAAAGATCAAAAGGATTTATTATTCCTTGTTATATTGATAGTTTTTTAACTAAAAAGGTAATTAGTGGATTCACTTTGTTTCATCAATTTGATTCCATATATTGTTATTATATTATAGCATATGGTCTGTTTATAATATAATAAATCCTTATTTGGGAAGACAAACAGGATAAAACTACTAGTTATAGATCTAGGCTGAGTTGAAGTGGGAATGTCAAGCTAATGACATTAAATAAGGGATTCTTAGTAGGCAACCCAACTTTTTATTTTATTACTTTTATTTCATTGAATTTTTATTCTAGGTTCTTAGGTTTTAGTTTCCTTAGGTTCACTTAAATCTATATTAAATTTATAGCTTATATAGATTTTCATTTGGTTTATGGGTGTCATTTTTTTCTTTTATACTTTGGATATGTTTGTTGATTTATAAGTGTGAAAGTAAGTATATATTGAATAAGTTAAAAAGATATGGAGAGTTACACGCCTATGTTAATGGTCGTGTTAAGCTATATGCTCATATCAAATAGAAACATAACCATACTCCACCTAGAGAAGAGGTAAAAATTACAAAAAAATATATAGGCAACAACACACCAATATTGGTGATCGTGTTGCTAAAAAATTATTGTAGCCACCTAAATGCCTACTAGCATGCCCATGTTGCTAAAATCAGGTAAGTTGTTTGAGAAATAAAAAGATACATGGCCATTAACACACTTGTGTTGATGGTCGTTTTGAATTATATCTTCTTTTTCTTGTTTTGCTAAAATTGGCAAAAAGATAAATGCCCACTAATGTGCTTGTATTAATGGTCATGTAGATTTCCTATGTTTTAATTTTGTCGTCAACACGACTATGTTAAGTCTTAATACACCCTTGTAATGTCTCATCTTACTTTTGTTTTAGCACGACCTAAAAACATGCCCATATTCTAGCTTGTGTTAAACTCTGTCATAACACATTCGAGATACACACCCATGTTAAAGCCTAACACATATATGTTACTATATGACATGCTTGTGTTCTTTAAAAATTAACCATAATTTGTTTAATATAGGGTATCTAAATCGTTTTAAAATCACTCCCCACTACCTAGAATTTCAATTTTTCACTTTTCTCCTATTTCTTTCATTTGGACAATACTCCCTCACCTCTCCTATGTGTGAAAAATCATCCTTCAACTTATTTTACTTAAAATTTCAATAATTGAAGGTATCTTTTATGCTTTGTTTCAAACATTCTTGAGTTATTGAGTAGTTTTTAAGGGAAAGTAATGCAAGAACCATATTTTTTGTATTTGATGAAGTTTTTTAGATTACCTTCATGATTAGGAGGGTTTTTAGGATGTAATTTATCTATTTTAGGCTATTCTACATATTGAGTTAAAATTTTCTAAGGATTTTTTAAGTAGTTTTGGATATATTCATAATAATTTAAATATCTAAGGATTCTTAATTGGTTTTATAAGAATTCAATTAAAAATTATGTTTTACATATTAGGCTTGTGTACTATTTAATTACATCAAATAGAGATATTTTGTTTTATTTGGGATTTATTTGATCTAATTACGATATCCTGATAAATTAATTATAACTTTTGTAACTAATTGATATTAGGAAGTGTTGTTAATTTAATTTGCATGTTTTGGGTTGTTAATGCCAATATAATCTAAAGGTATGGATTAACTTGAGATTTGTTTAATTTATTTACGTTTTGGATATTAATTTGTAACTAATTGATAATGGGTTATATTATGGTGCTTATTTGTCATAGTTTAATTAACATAAGTTATTTCAGTTGTCTTGTAAAATTTTTGGTTTCATATTTCATGTAATAATGACGATGAAGAAAAATATACCATCCTAAAGTGAGAGAAATAAGAGCTGAGGAAAAGGCAAAAGGGTAAGGGAACTTCTCAACAACCACCCTAACAGTTAGGGTCTGTATAACCTACATCTACTACTAATACCAGGACCCCAAAGGGCATACAAGGAAAGGATACGTCCTAAACGTACTAGTGTGTCCTAGACATATGTCAACACCATCCTTCAAACAACACCTAACAAAAAATCATACGCTACTCCAAGGTGAATTATAGATTAGTGACTCTTACAAGTTCCAGGTATGATGACCGAGACACAACACCCATTCTCACTCTCCTAGCCTTACGGGCTTGTAACTCTCAGCTTTCCTCCTAGGAACCTTACATATAGTATCTATTCTCTTTCCCCATTAGTTCTAATATTATACAACATAATTGTTTGCAACGTACATTCCTAGACTATCTTAGATTTTCTAATATACGAGATCCTCATAAAAGGCGAGTGTAGAGCATACTTATCTCTATATCAAGACTAGTAGTAACATTCACTCAAGACCCAAGCTTTTAGGAGAGGGAGAACATAAAGAGAATGTATCACACTTAAATTGATATTCATATTACTAATGTTGTTTCAACTTTAATCTCTAGTCTGCTTATAATGGAAGAGAAGCCCTGCTTTTATAAGTGAAGCAAGGGGCATAAAGGTTAATCTACCTAAAGACATACTCATTACAACTTTAAAAGTAAAGTACAATCCTTCCTACTTTATCAAAGCTACTTTAAAAAGGAATATACTTTTCTAGAGTAAACAATAATATGATAAGAAGGAATCTTGAATAGTGGTTGTAGGCCATAAAAATTCTCCTTTATTAAAACAATCCAAAGGAATAAGACAAACTCCTAAAAAGAAGAGTCCCATCATAAGGGCATCTGATGAACTAGGTGTCACGAATTGGTTCATGCTATGATTGTAAATTTGACCGAGTCTGGACCACTTAAACTGTCAGAATGACTTGGAGAAGTTTTTTGTCTTTTATTAGGACTGAGCTCATATATGTGAAGTTCATGTAGGAAGTGATTTAAGCTCACATATGTGAAGTTCATGTAGGAAGTGATTTAACTCCTCTTCATTAGGACTGTAATTATCCTCATTAAGATCTTGAGCATCTCGAAAGATAGAGTTATCAGGCTAAGAAGGTCCTGTAATGTCTGAGACTATTTCTTCTGTGTCATATTGAGGACTATTGGAACTTGGTATGTCAACTTCTGGTGCTTCTAGTTCATCAGGAACAAATTCACCTGGATAAGGTCCAACAGAGGTGGAGATGATTGGTGTCTTAGGAAAATGATTTATTTCTTTGAGAAAATCTCTTAAAGATTGGAGAACATTGTTTTGATGACGTGGCCAATACAATAAAGTATAAAAAAGAAGGACATGTGGCTCTATATAAAGGGCTCCACTAGTATGTTCATGATAAGATCTATGAAGGATGAAGAAGCAATGTGTATATTGTCATCTAGCAGAAGCTGCCCCTAGACAATGTTGGGAAATAACCATTGAGCATTGTTGCTTCCATTGATCTAGTGGTTGGAACCACTTAAGGAATGTCCATAACAAAGACCTTGCATTTTTTTCATCACAAAGATGTTGGTAGAGCTGTAAAGGGGATACAGTGACAACATAAGCATAGAGGGTAGAGAGTGTCCAGAGATACCGTAATGTGTTTTAAGATAATGGATCATGTAGAGTTGTCACATTAAGGTAGGGTGCTTTAAGATTGAACATTGTCGGACTACCAAGAGAGTTAGTTTCACTAAAGAACTGATGCAAGTAATAAAACAAACTCATTCTAGCAAGAGAAGTTACTTCTGATATATTGTTAGGTTTGCTAGTAATGGGAGGAAAATTTTTTTAGGTTTTTGCAAATTTGGAAAACTCCATTATCCAAGAAAAAGAATAAAAGAATGCAAAGAAACTTGAGGAAATCTGATACCTTGGTGAAGAAAATAAGAGTATTTATAGGAAAAATTTCTGTAGGCCAAAAAGGATGTGGTCGAAGCAGATGAGATAAGCTTGTAGTAGAAGCTGTTGAAGGATAAGCTGACACGTATCGTAACAACTATTTTGCACTTGTTAAATCATATTCTACTAATCTCTTTCTACTGTGTTGTTGCTCTGACTAACAAGCCCATTTTGAAGTTGTGAGCTTTCTAGCACACTCATCTAGTATGATATTTAAAGCTTTAGAAAGTCTTTTTGGATGTGCAACTTTTAGAGACTTAAGATCAGTGTATGGACTAAAGAATAAGCGATACTGAAGGCCTGTTGGTAGGATCTGTAATGGTGATGCTTTACTGTAGACATCTATACCAATCAAAACATCTGGCCCAAGTAGTTTTGTATGTCCAAGTTTTGTAGTCCATACTATACATTGTGGAAAGAATCGAATCCCGATCTTGCTCTTTGTGATAAGCCTGATCTTAAAAGAATTTCCATCTGTAGCTATAAAATACTCATCATGTGAGGTCCATGCTGTAGAAGGTGAAATGCTGGGCTTCATAATCATACGGCTAGATCCAGTATCCATAAACCCAATAGCTTTGATGAGTTTATCATATTTATCCTGTTGAAAGAGTTGGATCTAGGCATATGGTCTTTGAACTGGAGTACGATCTAACATCATACAGGTCTGTTATAGCATGTATAGTGAATCATCTGATTAAATAAAAAAGTTAGAAGATTTATCATCTATTGTAGTAATAGAAACAATAAAATTTGTGTCCTCATCTTCTTGAGACTGTTCCTCAGTTAGAACTTCAAATTTGTTGAAAGGATGAATAGGTAAAATGGATTGCAATTGCTCCAATAACTTTGTATCTTTCTTTGTTTCGTTAGGACAAATACGTGCAAAGTGACCTAGTTGCCCATAAAGAAATCGTCGATAAGCTTTATGTCGATGAGAGGACTTCTTAAAGAACTGCACAAATATTTTCTTTTTTCGTAGTTTTTTAGTAAAGGCTTGTAGCCCTCTATCTGTCTGTGGAACTTTCTTCTATGGTAGACTTGTTTAAGATAAGCTTTCTTCTTGCTATGACACTCACAAGTCTTTTTATCTTTGCATTTGATCTATAGATAAGGCTTCTTGCAAGCCTATTTAAGAATGAGACCACTTTTAATAATATTCTTGAATAAGGTATGTTGTTCCCACAACTTATCAAGAAAAACTTATTGATCAAAAAATTCTAAAAAACATGTTAATTTTAGCTTTTTGATACATGTACCATAAAAATCAAAGTTCTTTGGCTGAGCATTTGTTACTTTCAGTTTTATTGAACACAGTTAAGTGCATAAATTTGTGTAAAAGTAAATGCTCGGTACTATGGATTAAAGAATTTGGTGCATTTCTAAAGTTAAAATTTTCTTCTCTAGTTAGAGTTTTTCAATAATCATCTAAATAAAAATCATCATGATCATTTAAAACTTTAGTATTCGGTAAATCAAAAAGACCATGCACGAAATTATAATCCAATTTGTAAATAGTACCAAATAACCTAAACCAGAAAACGTCCATTTTAGGATTATATCGGATTGTGGTGAAAAACTCTATGGTCATCATAGGGTGAATAGGTACGTCACACCGAACAAACCTATTCTAACCTATGTTTGTAGCTAGTTGCTCTATTTTCTTCCTTACTCCTATAGTTTCTAACAATTCAAAATCAAAATCGCAAAAGCGCGTAACTTTTTCCTCAGAGTAAATTGGAAATGGAGAACAGTAAGCTATTGTTAAATCGCACTTACCTTCACTGGAAACTATACGGTGTAATTCATCGGTCGGTTCAGTCGATTTTTGACCCATCATCTTCCTTGGTGCCATTGTAAGAAGAAAACCTGCAAAATTAAGAAAAGGACGAGTGAATTCGATTTTTTGATAGAGAGACCAAAACCTTACCCAAATCCTTGTATTTTTTAATGATTAATGTATGAAAAGAGAAAAGGATTGTAAGATTAATGAAAAGAGATTAAGAAAATACTAAGAATCTAGAGGAAAATGAAGAGTTTTAGAGAGTGGGAGGAGAGAATTTCATAGGTTAGAGAGAGGAGTGAATTTTTTAAGAATGGGTGAAAAAAGAAAAAGGAAGGGAAACTTAAATTTCCATCTGAATGGAATTCCCACGATTCACCACAATTTTCACGATCATGGTATTTCTCTCCAGAAAGTTTTTGGAGAGATTTCCTGTGATCGTGGCAATCACTTTGGAATTGTGAGAATCACCTTATCCCATGCTCGTGGGAATCACTCTAATTCCCATGATCGTGGGATGAAGTGATTCTTATAATATCAAACCTTCTTCTAAGTTTAGTATTATTTCTCCATGATCCTATAACCTACAAACACATCAAATTAATATTATCAATAAGAATTTCAAGAAGAAAACAAGTTGAAATTCAAACAAAAACCAAATTGAACATTAACCAAACTCAATTAAAGCATAATCATAACTGGATAAATCAAGCAACAACTAGACAAAGACATCCAAAAGAAACTAAACATGTTGAATTAAGGTCATTAGCTTGTCCATTCCTCATATATTCATGAAAGAGTGGAAAATAGAAAAGAGATCCCTTTCTTGTGGATATGTCCCTCTATAATATGGCTTGCAGCGAAGCCCATTGACCTTGAATGGGCATCATAGAGTGGATGTCCCCCTTGTCATTTTCCAGTTCCAAAGATCTATGGGAAAACACTTGAAGAATTTTGAAGGGCTCACTCCATCTTAATCTGAGCTTTATAGGAAATAGTCAAAGTCTTGAATTAAACAAAAGCACCAAGTCTCCACTCTTGAATTCCTTCTTCTTGATGTGGCCATTATGCCACTTTTTAGCCCTTTCTTTATATAGCTTGGCACTTTTATAGGCTTCATATTTTAACTCATCTAACTCGTTGAGGTGTAACAATAGCTTTTCTCCGACCAGTTTCCAATCCATGTTCAATTTCTTGATTTTGTAATACGCTATATGCTCTAACTCTAATGGTAAATGACATGCCTTGCTATACACAAGTCGATATGGTGTTGTGCCTATGGGGGTCTTGAAAGCTATTCTATAAGCCCACAATGAGACATCTAGCTTCAATGCCCAATCATTCCTTAAAGTGCTCACTGTCATTTTCAAAATCTTTTTCAGTTCTCTATTCATCACCTTAACTTGTCCACTAGTTTAAGGGTGATATGGGGTATCCACTCTATGATGAACAATATATCTTCTCAGGAGGTTCTCAAATTATTTGTTGTAAAAATGACTCCCCCATCACTTATGATTGCTCTAGGCACCCCTAATCTAGTAAAAATCTTCTTAATAAACTTTTGAACCACCTTGCCATCATTGGTTGGAGGGGCGACTACTTTAACCCATCTATAACCTTAATCAAATACAACCAAAATATAGGTGCTACCTTCAGAGGATGAGAATGGTCCCATAAATTCCAGACCCTATACATTAAATATCTCTACCTCCATTATGTTTGAAAGCGACATTTAATGTATTCTTAATGTGTTGCCCACTCTTTGGCATCTATCACACTTGAACATAAAATCTTGAGCATCCTTAAACAAAGTTGGCCAATAAAATCCACACTTTAAGATTCTTACATCAGTCTTATTAGCACCATAATGTCCTACATATGATGAGCTATGACATTGTATTAAGATTTTGAGCATTTCATCTTCAAGGACACACTTGTGAATTAAACTGTCAGCATAGATCTTATAAAGTACAGGTTCATCCCAAATATAATGAGAGCATTGAAATAGAAAACGCTTCCTTTATTGATATGAAAAATTGGATGGAAGAATACCATCTAAAAGGTATTTTGTAATCTATACAAACCAAGGAAGGAAAGGGTTATCTACCATCATCGAGGTCTCGTCAAGAAAATTTCCTTGATTTCCTCTTCCTCTTCATGATGTCCTCCTTCAAGTTCCGATAAATAGTCCGCTACGACATTTTATGCTCCCTTCTTATCTTTAATTTTAATGTTAAATTCTTGGAGCAGGAGTACCCATCAGATGAGTCTAGCCTTGGCATCTTTCTTAGTGAAAAGGTAACGTAATGTTGTATGATCTGTGAAAACAATAACTTGTGATCCTAAAGGATAAGAAGGAAAATTTTCACAAGCAAGTACCAAGGCAAGCAGTTCCTTCTCAGTAGTTGTGTTATTCAGCTATGCTCCTATCAACATCTTGCTTGCATAATAGATAGCATGCAACCTCTTCTCCTTCTGATGACCAAGTACACACCTAACAATATGGTTGCTTGTTTCACACATAATCTCAAAAGGAAAAGAGCAATCTAGCGACGTTAGAATTGGTTCTATTATTAGTGCCTCCTTTAACCTGTTAAAAGAATCTAAACAACCATTATAAAAAACAAAAGGCACTTCTTTAACTAGTAAATAAGTCAGGGGTCTATTAATAAGGGAAAAATCTTTAATAAACTGTCTGTATAACCCTACATGACCAAGGAAAGATCAGATACCCTTGATGATGGTGGGAGGTGTTAACTTCTCAATTACTTCTGTCTTAGCGCGATCCACTTCAATCCCCTTTTATGAAATCTTATGGCCTAATACAATTACCTCTTGGACCATGAAATGACATTTCTCCTAATTTAAAACTAAATGAGATTCCTCACATCTTTGAAGCACTTTGGCCAAATTAAGCAAACAATGATCAAAAGAATCTCCAAAGATAGAAAAATCATCCATAAATACCTCTATAAAATTTTTCATTCATGTCTGCAAATATGGCCATCATGCACCTTTAAAATGTGGCAGGTGCATTACATAAACCAAAAGGCATCCTTCGATATGCAAAAGTTCCATACGAACATGTGAAAATGGTCTTATCTTGATCTTTCGGGTATATAAATATTTGATTGTACCTTGAATATCCATCAAGAAAGCAATAAAAAGAATAACTAACCATTATCTCAATCATTTGGTCCACAAAAGGTAAAGGGAAATGATCGTTCTTGGTGGCTAAATTTAGCTTCTTATAGTCAATACGCCCTCACCAACCTGTGCAATCCTAGTAGAAATCTTTTCCCTTTTTTTTCTATCACCACCATGCCACCCTTTTTCGACACACACTATACTAGGATCAACCACTCACTATCCAAAATGGGGTAAATCATCCCCGCATCCAAAAGTTTTACCACCTCCTTCTTCACAACCTCTTGCATATTTGGATTTAACCTTCTCTGTCGTTCTCTAACAATTCTACATCCTTCTTCTATATTAATCCTATGCATCCCCACATTAGGGCTAATCCACCTAATATCAGAAATTTTCCACCTTATAGCTCTCATCCCTTTCCTAATGGTCTCCACGACTTTATGTTCTTGCTCACAATCTAATTCATTGGAGATAATGATAGGTAAAGTGTGGTTCTTCCCTAAAAAGGTATCTCAAATGGGAAGGTAAAGGTTTAAGCTCTAAAGTGGGAGGTTTAACAATGGAAGGTGGTGTAGGTTTCTCTCTAATCTTTCTAACTCAACTTCCTCATATAAATCCTCTTCCTTCATACTTTCATCTTTGTGTACTTCATTCACTCCATCAACTCCTTCTTTAATCTCCTTCACACGCTCATCTACAACATCAATTTTCATACACAGATTTCCATCCATTGGTTTCTTTAAAGATTTTGTCGTATTAAACTCAACCTGTTCATCACCAATTCTCAACACAAGTTTCCCCTTACGCACATCAACTAATGCCCTACCAGTATTCATAAAGGGCCTACCCAAAATCAATGGGCAATTCTTATCAGCTTCAAAATCCAACACAATAAAATCAACGGGAATTGTAAATTTGTCCACTTTTACCAATACGTCTTCCACAACTTCAAATGGACTTTTTATGGATTGATCCGCAAGCTGAATGAATATGTATGTTAGCTTAAACTCTCCTGGTCGTTGTTTCTTATAAATAGATAAAGGCATCAAAGTAATATTTGCACCTAAATCACCTAAACATTTAGGGGGCGGTTGGTTCGTACAGAGGAATGGTAATACGAATGGGAATGAGTATAGTGAGAAATGAGAATGGATATTATCATTATAATTATGATGGTTAGTTTAGAGGAAGGAATGATTATCATTAACATTGATAGTGTTTGGTTTCTAAAAAATATTGAGAAATAAAAACTTATTATATTTTAACTAATTAATTAATTACATTTTAATTAATCAATATATTGTAATTAATTAACTACAATATATTGACTAATTAAAATATTGTAATTAATTTTAATTAATTATATTGTAACTAATTAATTACTTATATTTTAATTAATTAATTATATTTTAATTAATTACATTGTAATTAACTAATTAATTAAAATAATATTATTAACTAATTACATTATAATTAATCATTCAAAATATAATTTAATCATCTAAAATATTATACAATTCATCGACACGACCATAACATCCACCATGCCATTGTTATAGTAAAATCAAATAACATAGTTTAATACAATTTACATTCCTTTGATAATGCAAATGATGTTATATTTTAAATAATTAATGAATAATATTTTAATTAATCACATTGTAATTAACTAATTAATTAATTATATTTTAATTAATTACATCTTAATTATATTTTAATTAATTAATTAGATTTTAATTAATCATTTAATTAATTATATTTGAATTAGCTAATTAGATTTTAATTAGTTAATTAGATTTCAATTAATTAATTAGATTTTATCTTGATTAATTATTTTAATTAATAATTAGATTTTATATTAATTAATTTAATTAAATATATTTATATTAATTAATTATATTTTATAATTTAATTAATTATATTTTAATTAATTACATTGTAATTATATTTTAATAAATTATATTTTAATTATATTTAATTAAAAATTAAAAATTTTTAGTATTGGTAGGAATCAAACCCATTCCTCCCACATATGGAGGGTGTGGACCATTACCTAAAACTTGGGTATGAAAAAACTATTCAATCAATCATAATAACTAACCAACCTTTACCATTCATTCCATTCCCATTGATTTATTCCCATGCTCCTCAACCAAGCACCCCCTTAGAAAATTCAAAATCACCAACAAAACATGGAATAGTGAAACTCCCTAGATATTTCAATTTTGAAGGCATTTGGCTTTAGATGATGGAACTATAATTTTCTGTCAACGTTACCATCTGATTATCTTCCTAAGTATGTTTATGTGTAAGCATATCCTTCAAAATTTTCGCATACTTGAGCATGTACTCTAAAGCTTCCACCAGTGACAAATTAATCTGTAGCTTCTTCAGTTTCTCAAAAATTTAGAAAACGGAGTGTCCACCTGATATTGTTTTACTCTCTGTGGATATAGGAGTTTGGGCTTGTATGGTGGTGGTGGTACATAAGGACTTCTTCTTCCTTTTCTTCTTCTATGTCCTTACCATTCTCTTTTTCTTGACTGTCCCTTTTCACACTTGGCTCTTCCATATGCTTACCAGTTTAAAGCATAATAGCCTTGAGTTACTCCCTTACAATGACCTCGGTATTGCACGATAAGATTCCTGCACTTTGAGAAAATAAAGCATCAGAAAGTTAACTTACCTGAACCTCCTAGTTATGGATCGACAAGGAATGGTTCTTAACGATTTGGTCAAAATTTATTTCCATCCTTTTCTGACTCTCCTCCTAGCTTACAAACATCCTTTTCTGACTTTGTTTTTGAGTTTCCATTTTGGAACCAAACTTCTCTATAAACTTGTCCAACTTACTCTCAATCCCTCCAATTTGATCTTGCTAGAATCCCGACCGTCCTTGTGGTATCGCTTGGCCACCTACATTTTTATTACTCCAATAAAAATTCGAAAGATTTTTCCATCCCAGATTATAAGTATTGGAGTATGTGTCAGACCTCGTTTTTGGAGTCTAACTTTCATTCTCTCTATGATACCATAAGACATCGGACCCTGTTTTCGGAGTCCGACGATCGCATTCGAATAATATACATTCATCAACTATGCTTATATTCAAAACTTCCCTTTCTAAGCTCAGCTCTGCTCATCGAATGGTCGACTTGCAGCTAAATAGTCGACTTGTCCAATGATCCATTTCAACCCGAATACCTAAAGGAGTAGCGTTGGTGAGTCCACCATTTTACACATGTACCTGCTTTAGGGCTATAGGCATAACCTTTTTTTTTCTTTAGGCATTGTATATAGGGTTTCTTTGGATAGTTTGAAAGAGGACTTCATGAGCTACAACTTTCATAAAGACCTCGAAGGCCAATTGTAACTTTTGAGGGTTTGAAAATAGGGGCGAAGATAAATCGTGAACAGGAACACAGAAGACGTCTGTGAATAGTAACACATACGAAGTTTGTGAACAGTGACACAAAAGAAGTCTGTGACCAGTAACACAGACGAAGTTTGTGAATAGTAACACAGAAGAAGTCCGTGAATGGTAACACAGAAGAAGTCCATGAATAATAACACAGAAGAAGTCTGTGAACAGTAACACAGAAGAAGTCCGTGAACAGTAACATAGATGAAATATGTGAATAGTAACACAGAGGAATTTGTGTATAGTAACATAGACGAATCTGTGTACAGTAACTCAGACATATTCTTTAACTAATATAAATTCTTAACTCCTCATTATCTTCTGTGGTTGGCCTATGGTCTGTGTTTTATCTTCTGTAGTTGACTTTTATCTTCTGTGTTGACCATTTATCGTCCATGGTCTATCCTCGGTGTTTTATCTTCTATGTGAAGACATGTCCTCTGTGTTCTGACGTCATCACAGACGATACTTCTACTCTTTATTCATCCTTTCCTCTATATTCTGACGTCAGCAAAGACGGTACTTCTCCTTCTAAATTTCCCTTGCTTCTGTGTTGTGATGTCAGCACTGACGATACTTCTACTCTTTATTCATCCTTTCCTCTGTGTTCTCACGTCAGCACAGATGATACTTCTACTTCTAAATTTCCCTTACCTCTATGTTGTGATGTCATCACAGATGATACTCTTCCTCTATATTTTTCCTTTGCATTTACCTTATTTAATGCAACCATCAACCTTCTCAACTGCTCTCATTCATTCAAATCTCAGGTCAGAAATATCCAAATGTAACATCAACTGCTTCTTAAAACCTCAAAATCATTTGATCAACACATGTAATATAAACTTAACAGAGATCATAATCATGCACAGTTCATATATATATATTTCATTCATCCTCAAACGAATATTTTTTTTACAAGGCTTTAATAACCTTACAAGTCATAATATATCAATACACTTAAACTAACAAAACTTGAAAGGTGGCTAAAGCCTTAAGTTCTTAAAAAAATCTAACTTAAGAATACAAAAGAAAACATACAGAATAGGGTGCCGCCCTGTCTCTTGACTTATTCACTTTCTTGTTCTTCACCTGAATGGGACAGAATTTGGAGGGGATGCGAGCTTAAAGCTCGTGGGTAACAGGTTTATAATTTAGAAACAAGCAGAAAACCTTTTTGCACAAACAAATCTTGTTCAATTACAAATCGTGCATACATTCATCTTGTCAAACAAATCATGAGCAGATCAAAATGGTTTGGGTAGATCCAAAATAGAACGTACTACACATTTCCCTTAAGGGTCCAGTGTAGCCGTGAACAAAACTTACTGTCGCAATTCCAATTTCTTGTGAAGGAAATGATGTTCAATTTTGGCTTGAAGAGTTCCAAATTTTGACTTGAATGTGAGAATAGGTGCAGGGATGAACAGTAGCTCGAGAATGTACTGATCTGAAACTTTGGAAATTTTTCTGGGTTGATTTAGGCATATTTTACTAAATTGTTCTGCATGAAAGTTATAGATTTTCTTGTTAGCTTTCTATCTCTATAAAGTATGACATTTTTCGATATGACTGTTGAAAGATGTGTTATGTTGATTTTCGGATGTTATTCCATAGGTTAATATGCTTTGTGTTTGGAAATGTTCATTAAGTGTAGGTTTTGTAGATACTGTGTTATGAGGCAAATTCTGGACTGTTTTGGTTTGAATTAGAGCAAGTAACCTTGTTGAAAGTTGTAGAGGAATGTCTTAGCTTTTCAATGAAGTGTAATATGTTATTTTTTGATGTAGGAATTGAAAGATATGAATTTGTGAAATGTGGATATGGTTTAGGTGATATGTAACAGGGCAGATCTTTTGATTGAGATTTTGACCTTGTTAGAGGTAGAATTTGCTTATGAGTTCTTCATGAGTAGTGTAGAATTGTTTTTATCTTTCCATTGATATATAGTATGGAATTTTTAAAGAATGGGATAGGAAGTTATGATTTTTAGAAGTTGTGCTACTGTTTAGGATGGGATTTTTAGGACAGATACTTTGAAGTGAATTCTGACCCCTATAGAGGTGGAATTTCTCTGTGAATCATGAGAATTGTAGGTATTTCTGTTATCTTTCTATTGATATCAAATTTGTCAATTTTGGACTCCTGAGTGAAAAGTTATGAATATTGGAATCAAAGTGAGTGGACCGATTAAAAGAATGTGAATTGATTGTTTTCGGAAAAATTTCGGGTTAAATTTATGATTGATACTGGGATTGTAATGAACATGCATCATACATATTCCATAGACACACATGTGCATTGAATACTTATAATTGTGCAAAATTATTAATATGTGTGCAACGTATTGCATAAGTGGGTTGTGCAGGTTAAAAGTCTGCAGTCAGGCGTTTCCAGAATTTGGAAGCAAATGCTAATCTGGAGCGTACTGTGAGTAGACCTAGATGGTCTAATTTTATTGTTTGTTTTGTTTGAATTTTTGTACCAATTGCCTACTGAATATTCATATGAATGTGTTTAGTTGTGTTGAATTCCGGACAGAAGGTCCGATGAGTGTGATATGTGGATGATATTTTGAAGTGCTCCTTGTATGTGAATTGGATGAAATATGTGATATATGACTAGGTTGTTAAATGCCGAACTTAGTTCCGAAGGAAAGTGTGATCATGCTTACCACTGAAAAAGTGATTCTCAACTCCAATGTGAATGACGGACTACGGTCCAATGATATGTGAATGTAAGTGATTGCAAATGTAAGTGATGTGTTTCATTTCATGAATGCATGAAATATAATGGTAGTTGTGACCAGAGTAGCCACCGATCAGAGCTTAAAGCTCAACGTGTGATTCAGAGCCTCAGGCTCAACATTTAACGAGCCCTATATGGGACAGTTTTAACGAGCCCTATATGGGATAGTTACCAATGAGCCCTATATGGGACAGTTTAGGCACTCGGTCATAACAAAATAACAAATGAAAAGTGAATCTCATGTGCATTGCATATGCATAAGATGCAATGTGAATAATAAAAAGTGTGAAATAATGTGTGATGTGCGAATTATGTGCAATGTGACTGGGTGATCCATCGATGATAGTCACTCATTGAGTTCGCAAAACTCACCCAAAATTTGCATTTATTTTTCAGGACTCAGAAGAATACCCCGTTAGACATCGGGAGTATATCTATTGCATGTGAGTGAAAGAAGAGGTCGGGATCAGTTCGCGTCTGCATTGCATTTCTTTATTTTATACTGAATTGTATATTCCGCAAATTTTTGTATTATTTGTAATTGAATATTACGGTATGTAATAATTTTTGGAAGTGGAAATGTTTTGTATTTGTAATGGGCCCAAATGGCTATTGAAAATTCTGTTGATTGTATTGCTATGTTTGAAAATGTTTGCATAGTAGGCCGATTTGGTTATTAATTTTCACACTTTATGTCGTGGTTTAAAAAAAAACATTTGTACTGAAATTTGAATGATCGAGTGCTATAACATGCCACCCTCGCGGGGTACGAACTCGGATATCACCAGCGATGTCGAGTTCGGGTCTTGCGGGAGTGGGGTGTTACATGTACTTGCTTCGGGGCTATAGGAATAACTTTTTTTTGGGCATCGTATGTAGGGTTTCTTTGGATAGTTTGAAAGAGGACTTCATGAGCTACAACTTTCATGAAGACCTCGAAGGCCAATTGTAACTTCTGAAGGGTTGAAAATAGGGAAGAAGATAAACCGTGAACAGTAACACAGAAGAAGTCTGTGCATAGTAACACAGATGAAGTCTGTGAACAGTAACACAGACGAAGTCTGTAAATAGTAACACAAAAGAAGTCCGTGAAGATTAAAACAGACGAAGTCTGTGAACAGTAACACAAAAGAAGTCCGTGAACAGTAACACAGACGAAGTTTGTGAACAGTAACACAGAAGAAGTCCGTGAACAGTAACACAAACGAAGTCTGTGAATAGTAACACAGAAGAAGTCAGTGAACAGTAAAAGCCTGTGAACAGTAACACAGATGAATCTGTGTACAGTATCACAGACGATATTCTTCAACTAATATAACTTCTTAACTCCTTCTCATTATCCTCTGTGGTTGGCCTATGGTCTGTGTTCTATCTTCTGTAGTTGACTTTTATTTTTTGTGTTGACCACTTATCGTCCATGAGCTATCCTCTGTGTTCTATCTTCTATGTGATGACGTGTCTTCTGTGTTCTGACGTCATCACAACCTTCTGCTCTTTATTCATTCTTTCCTCTGTGTTCTGACGTCAGTACAGACGATACTTCTACTCTTTATTTATCCTTTCCTCTATATTCTGACCTCAGCACAGACGATACTTCTCCTTTTAAATTTTCCTTGCCTCTATGTGATGACGTCAGCACAGACGATACTTCTACTCTTTATTCATCCTTTCCTATGTGTTCTGACGTCAGCACCGACGGTATTCTACTCTTTATTCATCCTTTCGTTTGTGTTCTGACGTCAGCACGGATGATACTTCTACTTCTAAATTTCCCTTGCCTCTGTGTTGTGACGTCAGCACAGACGATACTCTTCTTCTGTATTTATCCTTTACATCTTGTAACACCCCACTCCCGCCGAACCCGAACCCGATATCGACAGTGATACCCGAATCTATGCCCCGCGAAAGTGGCGTGTCACATCACTTAACACTTAACAGAAGTCGGTAAATTTTTTTTTTTTAAAACTCTTTACACTTATCACTTATGTGTGATCACTTTTTCTTTTCAAAACACTTTATCTATTTAAA